>AYEL01024503.1:0-20480 GCA_000484575.1 Olivierus martensii
AATAAAATAAAAATAGGACAGGTCCAAGTTAACTTCCTCACAGCTTTAAAGGGTTATAACTCGAAAACGATGCCATTTAGAACATATGTTCATTAGACATTTTTGACTTTTTTTGAGGTCCCCTATCAGTACACACAATTTTATGACGAAGTTTTTCTTCACCCTGTATATGTAATTTAAATTACCGAAAGATATGATTAATGAACGCAAAACTTGATTATAGTGATAAGGTAAGAGAATTTGTAAGTACCATTAATACCATGAAAACAATGAACATTTTATAAAATTAATTTGTTGTATTTCATTAGAAAATTGTGTATTTTGGGTAGTTTAAGTGTAAAATAGACAACTGAAGAGAGCTGAAATAAACCAAAAATATTTTTGTAAATAATTGAGACAATTAAATTTTTTCCAGTCTGAATGCTGTATTAATCATTAAACTTAAACAATAACTGCTTAATCTTATAAATCAATGTAAAAAACCAATTAATACAGCACTAATAAGCAGAAATCAACATAAAAACAGTTTATTACCTGAAGTACATTCAGAAAATTCCATCTTCAGCACATTACATTGTATATTATGGAACGGAATTATGTATCGAACATCTTAAGAACTTATACGATATTCTTAGAACAAATTGAAAATATTTCTTTTAAAATTAATAATTAATGATAAATAGGTATAGGTTTTAAACAATAGTACTTAATAAAACTTAGATATACAGGTAGGCCTCGATTAGTGCAAGTTCGAATAATGCGTACTTAATAAAATTTAGATATACAGGTAGGCCTCGATTAGTGCAAGTTCGAATAATGCGATTTCGGATTGCCAATAGGTAGGCCTCGATTAGTGCGAGTTCGAATAATGCGATTTCGATTAATACAGGTAGGCCTCAATTAGTGCGAGTTCGAATAATGCGATTTCGATTAGTATAGGCCTCGATTAGTGTGAGTTCGAATAATGCGATATTCGATTAGTGCACATTTAAAATTAATACCGTTTTTCAGTTAGTGCGAGCAAATATTCGATTAATGCGAGTATAAGCATGAACTAGTCTTACTAACAAAGCTCCGCCTCCTTTTATGATGTCCATTAACAAATAGTCTTATTAACAAAGATCCATCTCCTTTTATGATGTCAATTAACAAATGTCTTACTAACAAATGTCCGTCCCCTTTTATGATGTCAATTAACAAAATCTTACTAACAAAGCTCTGCCTCCTTTTATGATGTCAATTAACAAATTTCGTTAATTTTTGGTTAGTAAAACTGGACAAGGAGCAGTCCAAGAACAATAGTTAATTTTCGGTTAGTAAAACCGGACGAGGAGCAGTCCATGAACAGTCACATAATTTTCAGTTAATAAAACCAGACGAGGAGCAGTCCAAGAACAGTCACTTGCTCCGTCTCCTTTTATGATGTCAATTAACAAATTACCGTTAATTTTTGGCCTCTCCTTTTATGATGTCAATTAACAAATTACCGTTAATTTTCGGTTAGTAACAAAACTCCTTTTATGATGTCAATTAACAAATTACCATTAATTTTCGGTTAGTACGACCGGACGAGGAGCAGTCCAAGAACAGTCACTTGGCTTTGAAGGGGTAATGGACGAGGAGCAGTCCAAGAACAGTCACTTGGCTTTGAAGAGGAGAAACAACAGAAAGATGGGCTTTTTGCCGTTAACTGTTTAACATTACTGTACTATTATTTAGCTTTGCTATCATATACATACAGTATAGCACAGAATTATCACTTTTAAAAAGTATCGAAATGGATAAAAGGAAGAACACTTTTGACGATAAAACAGGAAACAAAATAAAAGAAGAGGTCAGTGATTACGCTAGAGCAAAAAATGGAATGTAATTAAGCGACATAAAAGCAGTGCTCCACTTCTGCTTTTGATTTGGCAGTTGGTTTGATGATGGTATAAGACGCAATTCCTGGTAAGTTATTAATTTACATGATGAACAACGATGTAAAATATGAAAATAAATATTTCTTAAACAGTTAGTGTTAAGTTAGTATTGTGGTTATTCATCGTGAGGTTAGCTAATGGCTAGAATCTCACAAAGCAAGAACCAATTACCATATTTTACATATAATTAATACTTCGAATAGTGCGAGAAATTCGTGAAACCAATTATTCGCACTAATCGAGGCCTACCTGTACAATATTTAGATGTTACAAGTAATAAACGCTAGAGCTTATACTAAAATCGTTTACTTCAGATGTACGGCATTTCCGGGAACCTATCCTTGAAACAATCTTCGCGTTTTTCTCTTATTAGAATTTCAAGTGCTTCGGCTAAATACTTGTCTTCGTAATTGTTAACTCTTCTAAGTATTCTAGCTTCATCCCATTTAATACTTACATCGTTTTCATAAGTTCTTTCTAAAGTGGTTGCAGTGTTGCCTCTAATGTCATTTCGGTGTCTTTCAATCTCTCACTCAAACTTCTTTCTGTTACACCTATATATGATTCTTCTTTGTCCTCATCTCTATAATAGGTATCCTGTATACCCTGGCTTTTTTCTTCGTAGCTCCATTTATCTTTTTCGTTTCTAATTAGATCAAAAACAGTAGGTGCTCTGATTGTAGCAATTTTATTTTTTTCTTAACACTGTTTTACACCTGCACATCTGAAATGGAACTTGTATATACTGGTCAGTAATAGGCCAATCTTCTTCATTTTTTAATTGAGCTCTCCGGTTAGTATCATTACTTCCTCTAGCCATATCTCTCTCTGCTTTATTCAGTACGGACTTCATAAATTTTGTAGTATAACCGTGTTTCCTCTCTACTTTAAAAACTTTAGTTACTTCTTCCGGTCTTTCAATCGTGTTTGTGTGGGTGATGCTTCTCTCAAAATATGCGTAGAGGGCAGCTTTCTTATATGAGATTGGATCTTTCGACCATAAGGAATAATTAGCGGTTAATTGTTGGTTTCTGATATACCTGGTGAAATAAAAAGTCTGTTTTGCTTTTATCTGTACGTCCAGGAAGTGGACCGTCTTTCTATCAATTTGGTCAGTCTTTAAGGCTAAACCATAAGCTGTAATGATAGACCACTGGAAAATGTTTCGTCAGCATGGTGCAATATTGTAAATCTGAAATAAATGATTTTAGTATAAGCTCTAGCGTTTATTACTTATAACATCTAAATATTGTAAATCTTTAAGTTTTTTTCTAGTAATATTGTTTAAAACCTATACCTATTTATCGTTAATTAATTTGAAATAAATGATTTTAGTATAAGCTCTAGCGTTTATTACTTGTAACATCTAAATATTGTATATCTTTAAGTTTTTTTCTAGTAATATTGTTTAAAACCTATACCTATTTATCGTTAATTATTAATTTTAAAAGAAATACAGTGAAACCTGCCTAAAACGACCACTAATGGTTCTCAAAGAAATGGTCTTTTTAGAGAGGTGGTCTTTTTACACAGTTCAAAAATACAGTGTGCTGTTTTAAAATTATCGGTAGTGTAGTGATACAAGTACCTGTACTGTACTGTACTGTATCTAAAAAATAATAGTGACAAGTTTTTGAAGGATTTTTGCTTTTATTTACATATTAAAAAATTGTATATACATGTACAGTCGGTTCTAAAATGTGTATTGCAGGTTGCTCCTGGAGGATGAGAAACCAGTTGTTGTTCGATTGCAGCTCCAGGAGTTGTGACGACAAGCGTATTGATGTAAAATAGAATAGTCCGTTGTTATAGGAAATAGGGGGAAAAGCTTCGGAATGGAGGAGGCGATCATAAAGACTGAGGCGACATAATTAATGGCTCAGTTACTATTAAGAATTCGCTTTAAAATAACAGTTTATTATTATTATTATTATTAAAACAGAGATAAACATTGAAAAACTGTAAAAAAATACGGTAAGTAAATTTTTTGATGTTATTAGATTATAAACATAGTTTCAAAAATTTCAGAAGATATTTCATAGAATAATTTCAGATGTTATAGCCTTATATTTATAATCGGGATTATCTTTCATAATATTTTGGTATAGGCCTATGTCATGTTTAACATATCGTTGTTTTAATGTGTGCGACAGTTTTCTGTATGACAGTAAATTTTTTATATGAATCATGTGTTTATCATCAAAGAACGAAAATTACTGTGTATCAATCGAGCATACTATAGGAAGATTATTAATGGTTCACAATTGTCATAGTTGTTTTACCATCAAAATTTCTGTAAATAATTATAACAGTTTATAAAAAATTTTCTCATAACCTTTTGTAAACATGTCGTTCGAATTATCACAGAATATCTCCTTTCGCTAGTAAAACGATACTAATGAGGTAATTGTTCTTCTGTTATAGGGTTGGACGAAAAATAGTCATTCTACATGATTGGATAAAGGTCGACTAACCTTCCTGTTATTAGTCGATGAAATATGAACAGCTTTTGCAATATTAAAAATCAGGAATAGATAAGAATAATCGAAATCTAATAACAGTAAAAACGTGATGATTTAAACATATGTTTTGCTGAGAACGAAGCTTCTAGCCAATCGACATTATTGAAATAGTGAAAAAGTAGGATTCAGCTCTCAACGATGGTAGCATAACACACGACCGTACTATCGGTTTTATTTCGCTAATAAGAAATAAGAATAATTAAATATAAAGCGACAATATAATTCGGCAAATCACACTATAAATATCATTTCGAAATGTGGTAGATGTTTTACGTAAGAATGAATGCTAGAATAAAGAATGACGGATAAACTTAGCCTTTCTCAAATTCCATATAACAAGAGTAGGTATGGCATACAAATTTTTTCTGTATTATAATAGATCTACACAATATTATAACTGCAGAACAACATAGATCCACATACTGCCAAACGACGGAAATAAACCTGCTTTGCAGTTATATTTCATAAGGATGGTATAATAGTTCTAAAATTAAATAATTCTAAGTTATATATAAATATTTTAATTTGGAGATATTGATATCACTATTTGACGTCAGCTATATACAGACATATGACCAAATTGTTCTAGATTTAAATCGTAGTAATTTCAGAAAATAATATATAACATTTTTTATCTTAGAAAACTTTTTATTTTCAGTATCTATGTGACAAAATAAGAAAAATATATATCATTCGTTTAATCATACAATGTTTATTGTGTTAATTAAAACATAATTCATTAAATAATATAAACATAGGAATTTGGACTAAATACTAATTAATATTTAGTCCAAAATCCTCCATTAGCTATCACATCTTCTAGCCGTCTCGGCAAGCTGTTAACAAGGATCTCGCAATAATTCGATTCTCTGAAAGAATTCCATTGTTGTTGGATTGTGTTCCATATATCGTCCGTCGTTCCTGCTTGGTGAAAATTGCAATCGGCAGCCATCCTTGCCCAAAGATTTTCAATAGGATTTAAATCCGCAGCTTTAGCTGGCCAGTTTATAACATCAATTATTGAATTATTTTGTAGCCACCTTTTTGTATATTGAGATGTATGAACCGGCGAGCGGTCTTGAACGAATGGTAAAACTGTACCGGGACCGAACAATGCTTCTGCTGCAGGTAAAAATGAATTTTGAAGAATATCGACATATTGAGAAGAATTCAAATTCCCTTCTATTCTTACGATTTCGCCTGGTTCCGATGCTGTCATCCAGCCCCATATTGCTGAAAGTAATATGTTTATTATTAGTATAGAGTATTTGTTTATGAAACAATTACTATACATGGTTTAAGAGCGTATATTAAAGGATGAAAATAGAAATATTTTACATGTAATGTGATGTTGAATATATACTACATATATTTCTCCTTTCATCGGTACCGTCTTGCCAGATAATATAATTTTTTTAATTTTCGAAGAATAGTTTCTATTTAGACACTGTTATGAAATACATTTTAGTTGCTTTAGCGTTAACAACATTTTCAGTTATTCTTAACTTCCTGACTATACTGTTTACATTTCATTATGAAGATATAAGAATATATTGAATTTTTGGAAATAGAAATAGTTTTAATTATTGAGGTCATTTAAATATCTAATAATGGTTTCTAGTTTAAATTAAGCTATAAAAACAAAACTAAAATTAAATGTAAGCTGTCTATAGACTTGACAGATAATGGTTTTTAAGAGAAACACATTAAGAAATAATTGTAAGAGGACATGACAAAAAAATCATATTCCTAATCTAATCATTAGGCTATTTAAATATTTCAAAATGATGCAAGGACATCCATCTGAGTCGTTAATGGGCTTTTAAACTTTCAATAAAATAAATTTTCTTCTGCAATTTTGATTATCCATAAATGAAAGTAATTTTTACTTATCATTTATATTTCAGGTATATCTAATTATATTATCATTTACGGATATCATATTCCATCGAAGAGTTTACAAATAAATACATTTGAAATATCATACCAACTGAGAATCTACCGCTTTTACGCCGAGGATGAACATAACGGCTTTCATATCTCTTTCCTCTTGGCCTATGTAACCACACCTCTCCAGACTCATCAACGCTAAAGATCTTTTCGTCTGTGAAAACGACATTACTCCAATCTGTGGCGTTCCAATGTTGATGTTGATAAGCAAAACCGAGTCGGTCCATCAGGTTGTTTGATGTTAAAATTTGTTTTTGGGCCGCTCTTCTACCGGGTAAATTCATTTCCCGTAATCTAAGATGAGAAATAATACATTTTCAATAAAATGTTAGGAGAAAACGTTTTCATTATTTAAATAAATTTATACATTTTTCTAGTATTTCTACAATATTTACGTTAATACATTTAATTTGACAACACTTTCCTAAACATATATTTTTCATATAAAATTTTATTCAATACTAATCTCTGACTACTTACCGTCTTCTTACTGTTTGTAGCGATAGCGGCAACTGTGTTTCCCTTTTAATCATTTTTGCAGATTTAAACGGATCAGTTTCACTAAGTTTTCTTATTTCTTCATCCTCGTTACTCGTAGATAAGCGGGGACGACCTGTTGCTTTTCTAGGAGAAACTGTTCCTCTTTCAGCATGTTGCTTAAGAATATGATACACAGTTCTTTCTGGGACTTTAAAATAACTAACAATATCTTTTATCGCCATGCCGTTTTGTCTGTTTTCTACTATTAACTTTTTAATTTCTTTTGGTGTATGTCGTGGCATTATTCTTTAGCACCGCTTTCACTCTGTAGACTAGCTGTCCTTCGATAAACTTCGACTCAACACGTTATTAGGATGCTTTGAGTGTTCTGATCGCTTAGTTTTTGTGGCAATTCTTGTCTCATTCCATTGTGTTCTTGTATTATTAATACTTGCCGGAATGTAATAATTATTTTTTAATGAATAAAACCGCATTTACATTGCTCTTGAACCTATCTAGTTTAAAACTAAGTCGCGCTCTCGTCAACCTCCCATCCCCGATTCCTACGGCAACCATAATGGAACGGCTGATCCGCAATTCGCGCGTCAACCAACGCTAGACACGATAAATCCACCGAACTCCGTGTTTTGAGCGAATGCCGAACTGTTTCCTGCTACCTGCAATACATTTTACAACCGACTGTACATTAATACTATACTCCATTCCTACAATGAGCTAATTACTGTAGTTCAAAGGGATAACAACCGATTGTACATTAATACTATACTCCATTCCTACAATGAGCTAATTACTGTAGTTCAAAGGGAAAAAAAAATTTTTGATAGAACTTTGTTTACTTTTAGCTGCTTTATGTACTACTATAGAATTTTCAAATTCTATTTCTAACTTATTTAAAAGTTCTGTCAAATGTTCACTGTTTAATTTGTCAGAAGTGCATTGTAATGATTTTATTGTACGAACTATATTTTCTATTGGCACTTTTTCGTAGTCTTCATTTTCTTCAGAGAAGAAAATGAAGACTACGAAATATTGATTCTTCTCTCTCTCCCTTCACTGCCTTCCTCATCTCTTCGTCAGGAGCACGATCAGGTTGCAAAGCATCCAGTAAGAATTCTTGTTCCCAGTCATACTCAAGAATTTCTGAGCTTGGCACATCTTCATCAATTGCATCCAAGTCTGTTTCACTGTCTGCTAACTGTGAAATTATTGTTATTTCCTGTTCTCGAGTTCATTCAAAAATTTAAAAAGCAAAATATTCTTCGGTACTGGTCGTTTTTAACAGGATTTTTTTAAAAAATATGATTTTATTGCCGGTCACAGTCGCGTTAAGGGAGGGTCGTTTTAAAGAGGTTGAAAACCATGTTTTATATATACGAAACGGGATGTTCCATCTAAAAAGTGGTCGTTAGTTCAGGGGGTCGTGTTACGAAGGTGGTCATTTTAGCAGGCTTCACTGTATTTTGAATTTGTTCTAAGAATATCATATAAGTTCTTAAGATGTTGATACATAATTCCATTCTGTAATAAACTATTTTTATGTTGATTTCTGCTTATTAGTGCTGTATTAATTGGCTTTTTACATTGGCTGTATTAATGTTAATAACTTGGGAATTTAAAACAGAGAGACATATTCTTAAAAGAAGTACAGTTATTACAATTATATTTTCCTATTTATAAAAGCAGTTATCTAAATAAGCGTGTAAATCACTAAGCCAAAGCCACAACTAAGCCTAATCATCACAGTATAACATTGTGCTCATTTTATATAGCAAACTGCTGTGTATTAGACCTAAATTCCTAGGAAAACATTTGCATTCCTTTTATACAGGGTGTCCCCCACAAAACCGGTACACCTCACGTACCGATTAATCATCTCTAGTCAAATTGCTTGTGAAGTGGCAACACTGTCTCGAAAGTTTGTTACACTGCATTTTATCGGAAAGTTGAGTGCAGCTGTGTGTTCGTGCGTCAGTTGTTGTGAGAAGCTTCGTATTGTTGAGTTGTTGCAATGTGTTGAATCAGTGCTTGTGGTAACAAGGTACATTTGTGACAGAAATGGAGCAGTTTGCCTTAGAACAGCAAATTGATATTGTGGAATTTTACATAAATACAGACTCCATCAAGGAATGTAAAGAAATGTTTCAGGCGAAGTATCCTGGTAGGAAACGTGAGGTGTACTGGTTTTATGTAGGACACCCTGTATAATGAAATATTGCTTATATACTATCATCATCTATTTCTCTTGATGGGAATTGCAAATGTGGTTGAAAATCAAAAAAATCCAAATATTTTGTCTGTTTAAAAGGAATCCATTAAACAGGTCTACTGCATGTCAAACCTTGAGGAAAAGATTTTAAAAATTTTTCTGATTGACATTTAACTTTAGTTACATTAAGATTTATCTGTATAATTGAAAGAGGGCAAACTACCTGGAAAAATGTAGTATTAATAATGGGTCTTTCCATATAAAATCACCCAAATTTAAACAAAGTGGTCGCTGCATGATTTTTGATTTTGATGAATTTTGGCATGTTGTTTATGTATATTCCCAAAGGCTCAAAAGTATTATTATTTACTTTAAAAAAAATTTAATTTCTGAGATATGAGAAAGAATATGTATGGAGGCAGACTAAAATTTGTATATTTTGTACTTTTTATAATCGCCTGTAGTTTTTTATGTGATTAGCACCGAGAGGTGGAATAGGTATCACTTAAAAGCATATAAAATGAGGTTTTCAACCTTGTATATTTTGTTTAAAAAATCCTAGGATTAACTAGTGTTTTGACACTCCAAACTCGGCAGAGGAAGATTGCATTTTTTCATAACTTAAGAGTTTTTAACAGTAACACAAACAGAGATAACAAAGTTTTTTCTTAATCTCTCATTACCCAAGCATAAGTAGATTTACAATAAAAATTATGAACCTTATTCTTTTATTCCTTCATATTAAAAAAAATGGTCAAACCTGGAAAAAATTTAAAATTTACCAACTTTGAAGATAAAAATTTCTTTGTGGGAGTGCCGCAAAAAATCTGAAAATTTTGTGGTTTATACTACATTTAATGTAGATTGAAATAATAACAAATTTGAGTTTGGCTTTTCTTCCATTT
Source organism: Olivierus martensii (assembly GCA_000484575.1). NCBI lineage: Eukaryota > Metazoa > Arthropoda > Arachnida > Scorpiones > Buthidae > Olivierus > Olivierus martensii. The sequence continues at coordinate 10,007 of AYEL01024503.1, forward strand.
TTGTGGGAGACGTAATCAAACTCAGGGAAAATGCAATTAATATTCCGTATTAATATCATAAGAAATCCCAGTCCGAGTAAAACATATCTGGCAGATATTTTTAATTCACACCACTTTTGAAGTTAGGTAACTCTTTCTTATGATTAAATAAATTTTGAGCTATTTTTTATTAATTTTTGCAATTTTCTGTTCAAACTATCTGGCAACACTTTATATAGCAACAATGGACTCTTCTGCTAAGTTGCCAGATAGTTTGAACAGAAAATTGCAAAAATTAATAAAAAATAGCTCAAAATTTATTTAATCATAAGAAAGAGTTACCTAACTTCAAAAGTGGTGTGAATTAAAAATATCTGCCAGATATGTTTTACTCGGACTGGGATTTCTTATGATATTAATACGGAATATTAATTGCATTTTCCCTGAGTTTGATTACGTCTCCCACAAAAATGGAAGAAAAGCCAAACTCAAATTTGTTATTATTTCAATCTATATTAAATGTAGTATAAACCACAAAATTTTCAGATTTTTTGCAACACTCCTACAAAGAAATTTTTATCTTCAAAGTTGGTAAATTTTAAATTTTTTCCAGGTTTGACCATTTTTTTAAATATGAAGGAATAAAAGAATAAGGTTCATAATTTTTATTGCAAATCTACTTATGCTTGGGTAATGAGAGATTAAGAAAAAACTTTGTTATCTCTGTGTTAGTGTCACAAAACACTAGTTAATCCTAGAATTTTTTAAACAAAATATACAAGGTCGAAAACCTCATTTTATATGCTTTTAAGTGATACCTATTCCACCTCTTGGGCCTCATTTTATATGCTTTTAAGTGATACCTATTCCACCTCTCGGTGCTATTACATAAAAAACTACAGGCATTATAAAAAGTACAAAATATACAAATTTTAGTCTCAAATATTCTTTCTCATATCTCAGAAATTAAATTTTTTTTAAAGTAAATAAACATGCCAAAATTCATCAAAATGAAAATCATGCAGCAACCACCATTGGCTGATTTAAAATGGAATGACCCAATGTGATAGCTAAAATCTATTAACAATTTTTACATACAGATAGTCCTCAACTTAGGATTATTCGTACTTACAATGATAATGTAATCGTATAATAATCCATCCTACTATTGATGATTAATAAAATTAATTTCAGCACAAAAGTAGGAAATTAACGTAGCTTTATTGAGATAACGCTATCAGCTATTCTATAGCCATCGTCAGTCAAACGTATTAGTGTGTTCTATTAATGGAATACAATTTAAAAAATACAAAATATTAAAATTTAAATTAAATATAAATAAATATATAAATGTTAAATTTTAGTAAATAAAAATAAGAAAAAATAATAAAAATAAATATACAAAATGAATAAATAAATAAAGTACAAATAAAAGTGACAAAATTAGGATCGTGGACTTTTCTTCATAAGCCATTTCCAGGCTGAAGGTATGAGAGTGGGATCGTTTTTATTGATAGCCGTGGAGTTGTGTTGACGTTTTTCTATTTCAATTGCTTCATATATGTAACCTTCGTATTTATTAGGAATGCATTTTAGAAGCATAGTATTACTCCAATCGATGTCTAAATTATATTCAAGGAAACGTTTTGTGAGAGCCGTGGTGGTATTGTGATAACGTAGGCTTTGTTTATGTTCCTTGATCCTAGTTTTAAGATTACGGGAAGTATATCCTATGTATGCTTCATCTTTGTTGAGATCTAGATTTCTGAGTGGGATTTTATAAACACCTGGCTGGTTGATAAAGGGCGTATTATCTTTGTCATTACGCAGCAAATTGAGGAGTGTGTTTTTCCGTTCAAAAGCGAGCTTACGGCCAGTACAACGCTCAATCGTTTTACTTAAATTCCTGAGGGTAGTAGTAGATTGGAGTTTACTGTAAGCAATATTTTGCAAAGGAGAGATTTTATTCAACTTCTTTTTAACTTGTTGTAGGATTTTGACGAGGACGTTTGGCTTATATCCGTGAGATAAGCCATGTCTGATAATAAGCCCAATTTCTTTGTATCGATATATATAATGGGTGTTATGAGTGAATGCGCGTTTAAATACAGCTCTAAAGGCAGCTACTTTATGACTCCAGGCATCAGGTGAAGAAGTAGCTGGGATGAATATATGAGTATAAGAAGGTTTCCTATACACAGTAGTGGAATATTCAGCATTGACGATACTAAGATTTATGTCGAGATAGTGAATGTGTGAATGGCTACATTGGTCAAGTTTAATATGTAAGCCAAGGGAAGTATCACTAAGAGCGTTGACGATTTTAATGTAATCAGTAAATTTTGTGACCAGTCAACGAATTCAATGGATTCAAGTTCCACATCAATGATCTGATATATAGAATGTGTCCTTTTTTATGGCTGATTCTTATAGTTTTGTGTTTTTTATGTTAATTAAGATAATGCATACTGTCCTAGAAAACTTAATTTTTGAAAAATCCACGAATTCTGGCATTTCCAACTTTGACCAAATCCGACTTAGGACAGCGAGATTCGAACGGAAACCCACCATCAATCGAGGAATATCAATATAAATAAGCTGGATGGTATAAATGTTATAATGTAAAATAACACCTTCTGCTATATTATTATTATTATTATTTAAAAAATAGCGGTTTTATGTAAAATGTATCATGTCCTATATTTTTATCAGTCGAGGAATATCAATATAAATAAGCTGGGTGGTATAAATGTTATAATGTAAAATAACACCTTCCGCTATATTATTATTTAAAAAATAGCGGTTTTATGTAAAATGTATCATGTCCTATATTTTTATAAAAATATAATAAAACTGATTAATTTAATTTTCATGAAAAAAATAATAGTAATTATGCTATTTTAATTTTTTTTCTTTTTTATATTAATTTTATAATAATGAAAAATATTAATATAATATGCCAAAATTAACTAATCTGTGAAATATCAATACACTGCATTTTCCACTTAACGTTTTTTATTACAATGTACAATTAGAGCTCAGCTCTGGCAAAATACTTAATATAAATATTCCAAAAACGAACATTTTTTCAATAAATCCTATTACATTTAAGGCTGTTTTAAATCAAACTTTTGTTACAATAATAAAGACTAGTCCGACAAAGAAATTATTAAAATTACAGTTATTCAAAACATAAATAGTATATATATATTTATATTTATTTAATCAGTATACAGATGGTCCTCAACTTCGGTATTATCAAAATGCAACCCCATGGTAAATCAAAAATGGCCTATAATATGAACATTGTAGACATTTTGCCACTTTGTAATAGTAAGAGACAAAACAGGCTATATCTCACCATTTATACCACAGCCAGAGGTTTTTCCTGAGATTAATCGAGGCAATTTTTCAAGCATTATTCTAGGTGCTGACATATAATTTTACACAATCTTACTGACGACCTTATTTTCCAGAACTCTTTCGAGATCAGAGCATGGTGGCTACCCACTGTTTTACCAAATCACTCGGCAAACATTAAGTGAGTTATTTATGATATGTGGGCCTAACAGGGTAAGTGGCAAAATCAACTGCCTCCAATGGTGTAGCGAGTTCCGAATCGTGTCTTTGGCATTATCGAGAATCCAAAAGAGGCTTTAGAAAAAATTTATTTCTCTGAAGATTTAGCTCTCAGCTAAAGATAGTAGATATCATCAACTCATTCTGAGAAAAAATGTCTTACCATCTTCTCTTTCTTACGCTTCCAGAAAATATCCAAGCTGGTTTTAATAACTTTTTGTCATTTGAAATCCCTGCCAGAAACAGGGAGATAAACCAGCGGCCATATACAATGCTTCTGAAATATTCTTTCGCTTTTATGTCCGGTTAGATTTTCTCAAAAACATCATTTACATAATTAATATTTCAGTCAAACTAATTTGCCGATCAAAGGTAAAAATCTTTATTTCCCGAATATAGGCTATCTTTGTTTTCGATATATATAGTAGTAAAGTTAATGTACTCTATAATAACTATTATAATACCATGTAAGTTTTATATATATGTAGGTATCATATTACCATAGCTATATTTTAAGTAACTTTGTAAATACACAAATATATAACACAATGTTTTTAATTTAGCCATAATTACTTATTTATATACGTAGATGAATTTGATATATTTTCCTAGCTATAATATATAAATGGGGGAACTTTGGTAATTTTTATGGCTTAGATAACCAAATTACCAAAACCTCAATACCAAATTAATTGTAAAAGATAAGCCGGAAACCAAATTTCCCATTGTTCGGTATATTTCGGTCTGTGAGTTATACAAATATAGGAAGGCCAGTAAGTAGAATTAATGACTATAACTCAAACTTTTAATTTAGAGCCGTGGTTCCCAATGTGGGGCTCACGTCCCATGTTGGGAACCATGTTGAGAGTTATTGACAGTGAAATTTTTGCAATTTCTTATGGTTCTAGGGGCCTCGTCGTGGGGCTCACGTCCCATGTTGAGAGTTATTGACAGTGAAATTTTTGCAATTTCTTATGGTTCTAGGGGCCTCGTATGCAGTGTATATATATATATATATATATATATTGTGGCATATACATTTTTAAAATTAAAATCGGAATGTATATGGTGGTCAACTGGTGACCATGAAGAGAGGAAAGCCCGCTAATAGAGAGGAACGTTGAGAGGGAGGTAAAGGTTTAGAACTTTACATAATCTTTACTCCTTACCTCTCCATGATCTCCAGCTGACCGCTGTACACATTCTGATTAAGATAAGTCTGACTATCTTAGAAGGGCTGGGGAGTCGGAGCCCGGAGTCATGGAGTTGGAGCCAGAGCCAAGCTGATTATATTCAGTGGACCCAGAGCCAGAACCATTAAAATTTCTGCTGGCTCCAGCTCCTAACCATCTGCCATATATACTTGAATATAAGCCGACTCCCGACTTTAGAGTTTGAAAATCAGTAAAAATGCGATAAATATTTAGAATCAATAATTTGCGTGATCTTTGAGTTTTAGTTACCAATATATTTTTAATATAAGCCGACTCCCGACTTTAGAGTTTGAAAATCAGTAAAAATGCACAACCCGTATATAAGCCTACCCTGACTTTAGCACTTAAAATTCGATAAATATTTAGAATCAATAATTTGCGTGATCTTTGAGTTTTAGTTACCAATATATTAATGCCATTTGCCAAAATAAATATTTTATTTGAAAACTTTAAATATCATATAAAATAAATTAATAATAATACAGACAGCAATATATCAATTTAAAAAGTAAAATTTTACTTATAAATACAGATACCAATATATCAATTTAATATATTGATAGCAAGGTAAGTGATGTTTCATGGTAGTGGTCATACCAAGAAAATTTTTATAGGGATGGAGCCAGAGCCAGAGCCAAAGCCTCAGTTTTAAAACAATTACGGCACAGCTAGATTATACTGTGGCTCTGGAGCAGCTCCCCAGCACTGCTTAGAAGTAAAGTATTTAGTGTGCGCGTATAACTATTGTTATTGAAGGGCCGCGAAACATAAATGTATGTACTTATAAATAATTTATAACTATCAAAATGCATTTCATTTCGAAAGTTTTCTCACATTTATTTCTTAGGGATTTCTTCCTTGATACTCTACTTCAACTGTCCTTTCGTTCTTTTATTTTTCTCTTTCACGGATTCCATGTTCTTTGGAAGCTGGTTTAGAACAAGTTAATGACCTTTTAGCCTTCCACCACGTGAATACGAATTTACTTTTTGAATAATAAAAATTATATGTCAGAGGGGCATCAGAATTTTAGAGATGCTTAGGTCCACCGATTTAGTAGTGTTGGAGCGACTTCACATTCGCAGTAACTGTGATCGCAGCTACTGACGTCATATTCACTGGGAAAAAAGTAGCAGTGAAAAAGAACAGTGATTCGGCATTTCGAGCTCTCTGGTGATGGAAATACGCAGCAGAAATTAATATTTATATGTCGACGATAGCAACAATAATATATAGCATATTGAATAATTTTTCAATTATAAAAATATAAAAAATAAGTACTAAGGTCGTATACCGAGGTAGGACTGTACTATGTACTTTTTTCTGTTATAATATTTCGTTTTATTTCTTAAAAAAATGTAATTTAGCGCCATCTAAAATTTACTATAATAAAATTTTATCAAAAATAGAATGTATAATAGAATGTAATAATAAAATTCTATCATTCGTGACAGTTAGCTTTTTTGCATAATTATGGATACATAACCTTCTTCAGTACCTGTAAAAATTCATTATTATTAATGAAGCACCTTTTGATTTGTTGTGGAATAAAAATTAGTAATTATTTGTAAGTTGCTAATCAAATAAATCTTAACATATTTTGCCCCATACATTTGCCAGCAGATGGCGAAAAATATCGAATTCACTGTGACTTCAAAATCGCTGTTATCATCACAACACTACGATTTAGAGGAACGATATAATTTTTGGGGAAAATTATTGTATTTGGATAAGTGGCTAAATATATTGGATGAATATTTACTAAGAATAATACTTTCGATAGGTCGCCCCATGAATATTCAGATCGTAACTTCTTCTTTGCCCGCATCCGGACGAACCGGCAGAGGCGCTAAGGGAGGAGGCGCCGGACAGAGAAATTCGTTTGGCAGGTGAGTACGAGACATATTTTGGTTTTATCTGATTAAAAGTAGAGTAAGATTTAAAAAAATGTTTTGGTCTCGGGCAGAGGTAGGGGGCGGGGCCGCGGAAGAGGCAATCTGACACGCAAAGTGCCAACAGCGGAAGAATTGGACGCCGAGCTGGACGCTTATGTGAATAAGGTAAGGTGGTTATCGGTCGAGACACTTTTAATAAATGAAACCTTTTTAAATGGAGTTTTGTTTCTAGATGGACTGAATACGAGGATACCACGTTTTCCAGATGAAAATTCTCCCATCCACCGTATAATCTATAAGTCGATATTTTGTATCATCTCGTAAACTTCCCACAGAGAGAACTGCAGTGACTTTATTTCTCTATCGAAATTCTTTTATGTACCAATTTAATCGTTCTCGTATATAAATTTAGAAGATGCATCGGTTACGCCATCACCCATCAGTAAATTTTCTTTTTCCTATAATGTGTGTGTACGAAAGGTGTGTATAGGCCCACGTATTTTGTTTAGTAAAGTCCGACAAATTTGAATTCATCCATCATCTTATTTCATCGAGTATACGTTTTAAACACACCACATAATTCATCTTTTTTTTAATCGTTTGTCTGTGTGTACTTCGAAATATACTGTACACCAAACACTTTACCAGAGAATAAAAACGAGTTGTTTTTTATTGTATGACTGAGAATATTTTTAATAAAAGACAATTTTATGAAGGAGTAGAGAATGATGCAGCCGCATTTATTGTTTTTCTTTGTTACATTGTATCTTTTCAGATCCGTCCCACACAGGAGTACACACAGGCTTAATTCGCAGCACCATTTTAAACTAATTACTCGATCAGTAGGGATACGGCTATTTTTGCATAGCTCAGGGCCATGTATTTCGAATGACGGTTCGATTGCCGTCCAGCCCCAGCTGGCTTAGATCGAATCCTAACATTTTCTAATTTTACCAACTAGAAATAAATGCATTAACAAAAATACGTTTGAAAATGGAAATAAAACCAGAAGTAGATTTTGTAGTAGTGGAAGGATTAAAACCAGGTAATTTCTAAATATTTTTATTATTATTTACTTAATTTAAATGTGAGATAATGAATGCGTCAATTTTATGTTATAGATTGGCTATCGAATTTGGTGCATTAGGTATTAATCGAGTAACTACAGTAAATATTTTTTAGCCAAATAAAAGCAATTAATGTATATTTTTTAATAATAATGAATTTATTATCTTGGTAAAGCCACCGATCCGAATTTCTTCTCGGACACGAAAGGACGACGACTATTCGATTTTTGATATTAATGAACAGAAAAATCCCGTCGATGGTAGTACGGTTTCTCGGTCGACTATTCCCTAGTTTCATCCACTGGTTCCTTTTTCATTTATTAAAATTGTATCGATTATTGTAATTATTTTTGCTCCGACCCGAATTGTTTTATATCCGAGTTTAAATTATCAAATAATAAATAGTTTGTTGCCATCACATTTCCCATTAAATCGTCTTTTTAATTTTAGCCGGATGCCATTTTGTAGATAAATTCCGTTCCTTTACGGGAAATCTATACCAGTCGGGATATACAATTCTCGGAAATCTATACGTTCAACCACCAGGAATACAAATAGGACAATTCTAAAGAAAATATATTTATGGGAAAAGAGGTTTTAGTGGTTAATTTGACCACTAAAACCTCGACCCTCTAGAAAATTAACTGGGCATCCATTTTTCAACATTCGACCATCCCGCAATTTTGTAAATTGCCCGTATAGACCGCAGTAGCTCTGCTGAACGTAAATTAAAATTATATACGTGAAAATAAATTCGTCGACAGATATTTATGGAAACGAAGGTAAGGAAAAGATTGGAAACAAACCTATTTTTATTTGAAGGGGGCTGGAAAGTTTGGCGGTGTAAAAATTTATTATTATTAACCTGTATAATCCTAATTTATGATTGGATGGCTGCGTAGTAAAGCTGTGAGCAAAGCGAGTATATAATAAGCGAGACAGCTTTACGTTAAATAGTGTCGCTGCTCTGCAGCACCACTTACTTGAAGCGGTTGGGGGGTGTTACTAGAATGGAATTATGGGACTTGTTTATAGCGCAGCACCACTTACTTGAAGCCGTTGGGGGGTGTTACTAGAATGGAATTATGGGACTTGTTTATAGCATTGATTCAAACGCAGATTCATACGTCAAGGATCGTTAATATGACTACTTAAAAATGAAATTAGCTAATCTGACAACAGAATAAAAAATTTTGTCCCGTTTTCATATGAAAATATTTAATACATGTAATTAACGATTTTATTCGCATTTCATAACACGTTAATATTTAGCTTTTGAAAAAAAAAAAAAAAACCTATTCTCAAATAAAATATACAGTAAAAACATCGTTATGTTTTTACTCTATATTTTATATTGGAAAAAGAAATTTGCTACGTTTGTTATGAAAAACAAAACATCTATAAAATAAATAAAAAAAGAGATAACCATTTAAAATTATTTCACCATATTTTATTCACAAAAATATTTTATTTACATTTACAAAAAAAAATTTTTTATTTGACTAAAGACAATTGGGAAATAAATGACCTTATTTCAAAAAAATTATTTACATTGATTTCATATAGATAGTAGAATTTATTTTATTTTGAATTTCTTTTAAATTTATAATACCTTTTTTAATTGATTTATTCATTTCTCGAATGTGAATTTTCATACATAACTTGGAAGCATATTTAATTGTTTTCTCCATTACATGATCTCCATGTTCTGAACATTGTAAAATAAATGCTATATCTACATTTTCTCTAAATAATGATTCCATTTTTTTTTTTAAATATTGTTTTTATGCATAATATTAGTAAACACTGAGTCGATTAAATTCATATATGTTTGGATTGCATTGACCATATTTTCAGATGGATAAATTAATCCACTTACCTCGTCTGAATATTCTTTGAAATAGGTATAAAAACCAAACTGAGAGAGATCTTCGTTTTTGTCTGTTAAAATCTGCAAACACATAGGGCAGTCAGATTTTTCTATTGAACGTTTTGCCACATATCCTGCTAAATAATATATAACGTTTTTTTCTATATAATCAAATTCATCAGCAATATTTATATTATTATGTCCATCATCATCATCATATTCATCTTTATCAGAGCTATATAATTCATTCTCTGAACATTTTATGTCACATTTGGTTGATGAAATATGATCAATACAAAAATCATCATCATCATCACAATTTGTAAAATGTTTTTTTGTTGAACAATTTTTAAAACATGCCATTTTAAAATTTGAATGAAATTGCAATGCACTTGGATTTCTGTTATGCCCCCAGATCCTCTGATTGTGCTGAAAAAGTTTTCTAAACAATCCTGATTCAATCGTCTTGGAATCAAATATTCATATCCCTGAGATCTTAAGTCTTCATAAAGTAGAATCATAGAATTCAAAGTGAGAATCCAACCCTGTTGGCATTTTTGCATTTTTACCTGACGTTTTGGAGCAGGTTCATTCACTGAATTTTTTGGAAGAAATATCCAATCTTCTATTTCTTTGGAAAGCTGTTTCCAAAATTCAATGTGTGGTGAATTTTCTTTGACAATACAATGAAATGTCTTGCCTCTTAAAGGGTTTATGGAAAAGCCATTCATAGAATCAAATAAATCATTCATTTTTCCAATTAAATCAATTGTTGGTTCAGCAGCTATATCAATTTTATTAGCCATCATACATAAAGTCATTCCTGCTGCTACACTGTTACTGAAAATTTGAGAAGCTAAAGCAACTTTC
>AYEL01024505.1:0-15896 GCA_000484575.1 Olivierus martensii
AATTTTACCACTGAAACTGATATGTGAAAATAAGAATGATCCATATCGGTGTTTTGTTCGATATATAAATTAATTGTAAAGATAATGACATAAATGAATTACTCTGTAAACTAATAACATTGAACTTGTTACGTATAAGTATGTAAATGAGAGAGTGCGGAAGTGTTCGTCACTCCAGTATAAAAGAGGACGCATCTGAACAGCCAATTGAGGTGTTGATTTTCCATATGTAAAATTGGCGAGTGACATTTGAGTTCTTGTAAAGATCGACGATTGTATCGGAAGTGGAATTACTAGAAGTTAATTAATATTTAAGGTTCCTTTTGTGGTAATTGATTGTTGATATTTGAATTGGATTAAATAAGTTTTGTTGTTTTTTTCATTGTGCCTCTAACTGATCACTGTAAGAGGTTATAAAAATGATGCGAAGGTGCAGGGCTGCCAAGAGGGGATGAAATCTGAGACTTTTGTCACGGACCGGGCCTCGAAAAGGGCCTGATCGTTGAGCCACATAACGTGTCCGATAGTTCGCAGGCCGCCGCCAGAGCGAGTTGTCTACCCCAAAGCAGTGGTGCCAAAATAAACTACGTATTTACAATAGGGCGTGCCGACTCGTGTATTGATCATGCACCATATGGTGCATACATCTAATATGGTATAGAAAAAAATGGCGGCACTGTTGAAAACTAAAATTGCTATAGCTGTTAAATTATAAAGAGATTTAGCCAAACTAAAAGCCAAAACTACGGAGAATTACATTTTTCACGAACACTCTTAATGTCTCAATAACACAGGTCTGCAAAACAATTTTTTCAGCTGCATGGGATTTTTTGGTAAATTTTATGTTTTTATGGTGCTGAACCCAATAATGACCTCCATTTGCGTCCATCACGTAGTTTTTTTTTGCAAAACGGGAGATTTACATTAAAAAGGTAATATTTTATTACAATTAACTAAGCATAATTTTTCTTATAATTGAAAAAAGAAACAAAAAACTATTCCTTTATGATTTATTTAACACTACATGTTTACTCTTTGTCTGTGAAACCTTTTCTTCTCTGATGCTCCTCCGAACACGCTTTCGCTTTCCATCTTGTGTTTCCCGCCTGAACATCCAACAGTAATCAGCCCGCATGTTGACGTCCCATCTTCCTTGGTATCGTCTCTCGATATCACGAACATCCTGGTGAAATCTTTCACTTTGCTCTTCACTACAGGTTCCTAAGTTTTCAGGAAAACCGTCAATATGGGAGTGTAAGAAATGAACTTTTAAGCTCATCTTGCATCCTTGAGCTTCATACGCAGCCAACATGTGTTGTACGAGGGTTTTGTAGAGAGGATCTTTAGTATTCCCCAAAAACCTGTGTACTACATCCTTGAGTCCCTCGCTTCTTTTTCTTTTTCCGCCATTGTTTCTGAAAAGAGGGGATCGTATAACCGTTTTCGTATATAGGGGCCATTAAAAACTCCCTATTTCAACTTGGCTTCTGACAGTTTTGGGAACTTGGAACACAGATATCTGCAGCATTCCCCATCTTTAGGCAGTGATTTAATAAACTGCTTCATAAGCTCTAATTTTATATGAAGAGGTGGTAATAAAACCTTTTCAGGTGGAACCAATTTTGTATTTATGATATTTTTCTCGCCGGGGGTTAAGGCACCTCGAAGTGGCCAGTCAGTTTTGATCCAATGGAGGTCTCTGGTTCGACTGTCCCACAAGCATAAAAAGCAAGGATATTTTCTGTAACTTGCCTGCTGGCCCAACAACATGGCTAGTATTTTGAAGTCTCCACAAACCATCAACGATGTATATAAATTTTACATTTTTCTCGCTGGGGATTAAGGCACCTTGAAGTGGCCACTCAGTTTTGGTCCAAAGGATGTCTCTGGCTTGACTGTCCCACAAGCATAAAAAGCAAGGATATTTTGTGTAACCTGCCTGCTGGCCCAACAACATGGCTAGTATTTTGAAGTCTCCACAAACCATCCAACGATGTTCTTGATAGTTGATTTTCTGAAGAATCATAGACAAATCATGATAGTTTTCTTCCAAATGCACCGAGTGTCCTAAAGGAAGCGATGCAAATGTATTACCATTATTCAGCAAGACTGCTTTGAGGCTTGTTTTAGATGAATCTATGAATAGGCACCACTCAGATGGATCATATTCTATGTTAAAGCACTTCATTAGCCCTTGAACATCATTACAAAAAACGAGATTTTCCTCTATGGAAAAAAACTGAGTGAATTCCTTCTCTCGGTGCCTGTACCAGGAGAATGAAGTTCCAGGTGTCAGCAGATTTTTATTTTTCAGTCTTGAACCTAGCAGTTCAGCTCTATCTTTGTAAAGGCCTAAATCTCTAACGAGATCATTAAACTCGCTCTGAGAAAATGGTTGGAGTCCCTCATCAACAGAAAAATCTCAGCTAGATTCGTCCTGGAGAGGTAGTGTATCTTTATCCTCAGAATCACTCTGGATATCATCTAAACTTACAGGTGGGTGTGGAATTGGAATTTCTGAGGTATGAGGCACTGGACGAATAGCTGAACTAAGGTTTGGGTAAGATATATTTTTTTTATTTTTAGTATTAAAGCCTCTTACATCTACCGAACAGAAATAGCAAGCAATAGTGTGGTTTTGTTCACGCCACATCATAGGAATGCCAAAACGAAATGAGTTTTTCTTCCCTTAAACCATAAACGAAGATCTTTACATCTACACGCCTTGTGAGGAGCCCATGATTTGTCTTGGTCCCCAAGTTTCAGCTTGAAGTAAGCAAAATAAACTTTCTTCACAAAATCACTTATGTTACTTTGTTGACTTTTAACAGTGTATTCACCACAAATAAAAGTTGTGTGGAGAAATTACATAACCTCTTGGAGCCATAATACTAAAACACGTGCCCAGTCACGATTGAATGCAGGATTTAATCAGCGTGTTCCGGCTTGAATCACCTTTCCCCTGTCTACGACAGTAACCGTGGCAACCGGCGCATGCGCGCAGCCGTTCATGCGTTTAACAAACAAAATCGGGAACTTATTGAGCGTGTTGAAACATAAACAAATCTGAAAGCAGGCTGTGAGGAAGTTAACTTTGACCTATCCTATTTTTATTTTATTATGCACTGTATTATTTTTTTCAGTCTTGGTCCTAGCAATTCAGCTCTATCTTTGAAAGGGCCTAAATCTCTAACGAGATCATTAAGCTCGCTCTGAGAAAATGGTTGAGGTCCCTCATCAACAGAAAAATCTGAGCTAGATTCATCCTGGAGAGATAATGTGTCTTTATCCTCAGAATCACTCTGAATATCATCCAAACTTGCAGGTGGGTATGGAACTGAAATTTCTGAGGTATGAGGCACTGGACAAATAGCTGAACTAAAGTTTGAGTAAGATATGTTCTTTTTATTTTTAGTATTAAAGCCTCTTACATCTACCGAACAGAAATAGCAATCAATAGTGTGGTTTTGCTGTTCATACCATATCGTAGTAATGCCAAAACGAAATGAGTTTTTCTTACCCTTAAACCACAAACGAAGATCTGCCTCACATCTACACACCTTGTGAGGAGCCCATGATTTGTCTTGATCCCCAAATTTCAGCTTGAAGTAAGCAAAATAAACTTTCTTCACAAAATCACTTATGTTCCTTTGTTGACTTTTAACAGTGTATTCACCACAAATAAAACAAAAGTTGTCTGGAGAAATTACACAACCTCTTGGAGCCATAATACTAAAACATATGCACAGTCACAATTGAATGCAAGATGTAATCAGCGTGTTCCGGCTTGAATCACCTTTCCCCGGTCTACGACAGTAACCGTGGCAACCGGAGCATGCGTGCAGCCATTCATGCATTCAGCAAACAAAATCCTGAACTTATTGAGCATGTTGAAACAAACAAATCTGATAGCAAGCTTGTTTATGCTCATTCCTAATTATTGGATATGGTTTTTTAACTCAAGAATAGAATACCAGATTTCAGTTTAAAATGGCAAATTTTAAGCTTAAATTACACTAAACACTTGAGTTTTGCAAGAAAACCTGACGTGATGGAAAATTTTAAATATTTTTCCCAGTTTCAGTGAGTAAAAATCTATAAGAAACAGTCAAAAAATCCTATGCAGTTTTTTGGTTGCAGACCAATGTAATTTTACTAGTAATAACAGAAAATAGAAAACTGGATCCTCCAAGGTGGTAAAAAAATCTGGGACTGAATCCAATTCCATGGTGTAAAATTGTTCAGAATTAAACTCAGATCCTTCAACATGGGTAAGCAATTTGCTTTACTATATTTTTAATAAAATGAAAAAAGTAATTCTAGCTAATATGCAAGTTCAAAATATTATAAGGGCAATTGTAATAGCATAAGTATTATCATAAGTCAAATGCATAAGGGACCATTTGTATATATACAGGCAGTCCTTGACTTATGACCATTCATATTTATGATGGCAATATCATTAAAAAATTCCATGAGTGATCAATGCAATTTCAGGATTTCAGTCTCTGACCCAATGGTATGGTATATGAAAATTGTCCTTTTTTATCTGGTTCTTGAAGTTTTGTGTTTGTTATGTTTATTAAGATGATATATAGTGTCCTAGTAAACATTATTAGTGAGAAAACTATAAATTTTGGACATTTTTGACTTATGATGGCAGGGTTTGAATTTGAAACTCAATCTCATTGTAAGTTAAGAACTAATATTAGTATATATATGGTCCCAAATTGTACTATATATAAATTTCTAAAAAATATGCAAAGTGAAATAATGCAAAAATTGAAAATTGCTTTCTATAAACTATAATTGAACCTAATATATTAATAATAGTTCAACAAGACTACACAAAAGGCTTTGTCTTTTACCTAATATACTATTTTGGTAATGAAATGAAAAGCAAATAACTATATATTAAATGAAAATAATAGGCTCTTTATTAAAGAAAATAACTAATAAATAAACAAAAAATGTTTTAAAAAAACAGGAAAAAGAATTAAAAATTTTTTTTTGTTCATATTTTACTTCAGTATAATTAAATTCATTTATCTATCTTCCTATTTTTTACAAAATATTAAAAAGTTATCTATTGCCCCAGATTTTACTTGATATATGTAATATAAGTTTTCAGGAAGCTGGTGCAAACTGTTTACATTATTCATTAAGCTATGTTTAGACGGTGCAACTTTTCATGCAACAAGACGCATGCAACTAGGCGCACGAGAAGGCATGAAAAGGCGCATGCCTCAAAAAGTGTTGCATGACTAGGCGCAAGAAGCCGCATGTGTTCCCCATCCTAGTTGGGTTACACGTGCAACTAGTCTTGCAACATCGAATAAAAAAACGTTTTTTAAAGATTCCAAAAACACTATGGCTTAAGCCCCATCTTCAGTGGCTACAAATCAAAATGGAACGATACAAATCTGTTAATTTAAATTCTATAAATTCAAATTTAAAATCAAAAATTTTTGGATGGGCTTTATCGGCCTCGATAAATTTCTCTACGTCGCATTCGACTGCATGATTTGACTCCATGTTTGCTCTTCGCCAAGGATGGTGGTATAGCGTCACTCGACTCCCAACTCCAAAGTAGAAAAACTCGATTCTCGACGGAGGCCAGCGTTGACGCTAGTGCTGGCGTTGGCGCTGACTGGAGTTTGACTATAAACTATGACGTTAGCTTGAAACTCCAACGCCGGCTAGCGACCTTGTAACTCCACGCTGGAGTCGGACTATAAACCAGCCTTTATTGTAACTAGCGATATTCATTTACAGTGTCGATTTTATTTAAAATTTTTAAATCTTTGCCAAGATGCCAAGAAATGAAATTGTAAAATTTATCGTGTATGTATTATTTTTTCATGCCAAGAAGTGATTTTACACTTTCAAATAAAACTGCTTGGCTGGATAAAATTAAAAGCTAGCCATTTAATACAAGTCATCGTAGATTCCTGATATAACTGGTGTAATCTACCATAGCGCGTTTTCTACAACAAGAAAATCAACTGCGTGAGGAGGGGGCATTACAGAAAGAAATTTCAAGGAACATTCAAAAGAAAGCGTGATGGAAAAGATCCAGAAGTCGAAGAAGCATTAGATCAATGGATTTCTATAGTTAACGGGCGAGGCGTGAATATCAGCTGCCCAGGGTTGAAGAAGTCAGAGATCGGTAAAAAACTAAAGCCGGGAACACGCCGAGACTTTTCTGCGCAGAATGCAGAAAAGTTCCATTCTGCTTTGGTTCTGTTTTCTGCAAAATATAGCGGGTGACACACACACAAATGCAGTTAAGTAGAGTGCATTCCGCCGCCATTTTACATCCTCTGCCGATCGATAATCACGGATAACTTTGTGAAAAGTAAACTATAATACTATATTTCTTTTATAATTTTAAAATTACAAAATTAGAAAAAGAAAGATGGTATTATGGCTTACTTTTCACAATGTTAACCGTGATTATCGATCGACAGAGGATGTAAAATGGCGGCGGAATGCACTGCAGTTAAGAAACGAAAAGCGGCACCTTGTGTTTTTCTTATATTTAGCGAACTGATAATTTATAAATATATTCTAAAAATAATTTCAAATATTTTTTAAATACGAAATATTTTCATTTTAAAAGGAAATCGTTGTTTATGTTATATTTCCATTACATTCTATTATAATTTTATGAATATAAAATTATAATAGAATATAATATAATTTCTCTGCGTCTGGCAAATGTGATCGGAAGTTATTTTCAGAATGATCTACAGTTAGGCCTCGATTAGTGCGAATAATTGGTTCCACGAATTTCTCGCACTATTCGAATTCGCAGTATTCGAAGTATTAACTGTATGTAAAATATATGGTGGTACAATTATAGATTAGCGCCATATTAATAAAAATAGTACCGATCGTAAAATTATAATAGAATATAATATAATTTCTCTGCGTCTGGCAAATGTGATCGGAAGTTATTTTCAGAATGATTCTGTATTATATAATTTCTCTGCGTCTGGCAAATGTGATCGGAAGTTATTTTCAGAATGATCTATATATTTTTTTAACAGATGACGCCACTTTCCATTCAGGGAGAATACTAAGTGGCGGGGGGCGAAACAAACCGTTCCACAGGCTGCCCACCTCTGCGGAGGGGACAGCCAGATTGTGGAGGACGGGGATGGACGGTCCGGGCCCGGACCCCATGATAAATATTTTCAAAGGGTGGGACCCGAGACTCGAACCCGGTCCAGAGTGGAAACCGAAGCGTTTCCATGCGGCCAATCCGGCCGACGAATGATCTACACTGACGGAAAAAAAAATCCCAACACCAAGAAAGACTTGTGTTAGATAAACAAAATTTGGTAGGCGTGTGATATATGGTACTGTATATGGAATAAAGGAGAAATGAATATCTGCAAAGTGATTATGATATGGCATATAGTTCTAAAATAACTTGAAACAGATATATGTATAGTACGTTACTGCCAAATTTTTGAAGAACATTTATGTTTAATATACTCTATACACTGATATATTTTAATCATTCGTAAAATTATTCCTTATAAAAATCTATCACAAAATATAAATGATTCATTGTCTCTCAAAATTAAAAATAAAAACTATTTATCTGATGAATTATATTTTGAGCAGATTTTAGGAATATTTTTTAAATGAGCTGAACATTTTAAAATTGTCTGCATATTTTTCCAGGAAAAATCAAAATCTGTGAAATTTTTTGAATGATTTACCTTAAAATGTTTTTAAACTAATTATTACGGTTGGCTATATCTTCATCAAAAATAACAATAGAACCTTCGATAACATTCCTGATTAGAACAGAATTAATGATTCACTTGTTGAATATCGCATCATTTTAAAAAATACTCACTTGTTATTCTTCAAATTCCATTTATAGTATATAACTCAATTCCTATGGCTAAGATCTTCCAGTCTTATATTTACGTTAAAAATGCGAGTTTTATCTACTTCAGTCATAAATCCAAGATCAACTAATTATCTACTACTATTCATTTAAACTTTTTTCGATATTTTCTGGCAACATTCATATATACAGTAAGCGTGCTTAATTCAAATTAAAAAGAAATTCACTCGCCGTTAATTTATTTGAATACTCGGCTTCAATCTGGCGCTGAGCGAAAGTATTTTATACTTTGCCTAAATAGCATCAGTCATTCTATATAATGCCTAGGCAAAGTATATGTAATATTAATCGCTTCATATTTTGCGTTAAAATGCCAGGCATTCTATATATTGCCTAGGCATTCTATACAATGCCACGCCAAGCATTCTACTCAATGCCTGCATTTCATACTTTGCTGGTAACACATATATGAAGATATATATATACTGTATTACTTCGAATTTAAGCCGCATTTTTTATTCAAATTTTTGAAATGTAAAATTTGGGTGCAGCTTAAATTCAAGGCGAACATTTTAATATCTTATTTCTCCCACTCCCCAACATTCGGGATTTTACTTTATGCTCTACTCATGTGCATAGTATTAGGACCGTTGATAATAGTTTATTTGGTGGTCCCCAGTTCGTACTTTTCTGATTTAATCCAATTTCTGTTTGATAGTAGCTTGTAGAATTGTGTCGTATCTGACCATATTTTATTATAAGAAAAATCACAAATTACTATAATGCTGTTTATAACCGCTGATGGAAAAAAATTGCCACCTTTTATTATTTTAAACAAAAAATCTATACCCAGGGAAAATTTTCTTAAGATTCGAGTACAAAAGAATGCATGAATGACAACAGAATTCATGAAAGATTGATTAGGATATGTTTGGGAGAAGATACATGGCACCATTTTAAAAAAACAAAAGTGATAGTATATCTGAAGATGATTCTCAATAAATTAAATAGCTTATTATGTATATTAATACCTATTTAAGTAAATAAAAATGTTTCTTTTTTTTCAATACCTATTATAAAATCATTTTTTATTTTTTCCAATTTTAAAATCCTACTGTGGTTTAAATTCGAAGTAATACAGTATATGATGTCTATAACTAGATATTGGAATATTGTTGTAAAAAAGAAATAATATTTAAGATGAAATGTTATCCTTATAAGAAAATTTGAAATTCAAATGATATTTTAGTTAAACCCTTAAAAAATTATGAAAATTTATTAAGAATAGTAGCATTAATTATTATAATGCAGATTATGATATACAGTCAGCCCTCGATTTACACGGTAGATACATTCCTGGAAAAATCGTGCAAATCGAAACCGTGTAAAACGAGACACAGAATTCATACAAAATAAAAGGATATGTTCAATTAAACTGTAAACCCTGTAAATCGATCTAAAGAAGATAATGAAAAGTCGAGGATATGTTCTTTATAACTGTGTAAAATGAGATAAGGATTAATGGAAAAAAAGGGGATTGGTTCATTAATTTTTAGAGACAATGTTTATATTTTTTCAATTTATTTTTGAAAATGAAAACATAAATATTAATTAACATTGAATATGGTACAAAAAAATTTAACAATATTTCGTAGAAATAAAAACAATAAAAGAATTCAAACATAAATAGGCGAGCTGCAAGCATGAATTGTACTTCCAATAAAAGAACAGAAGTAAGAAATAATATTATAGATATTCTTTTATATAATCTTTAATGTTTTGAAGAAAAAAAAAATTATATATATACTATAATAAAAATGATAAAATTTCCCAATTTTAAATATGAGAACTGCTATTTTTAACAAGATTATACTTGCTAAAAATTATATTTTCTACAAATAACTTACTACTATAAACTCTTTGATGTTATGACTGGTAATTTTTATTATTGATATTGTCAATAGTAAATTTATCTTATGTCATAATAACAACTGTAAAAATATGATGTAAATTATATATATGCATTATATTATAATCGTTATGACATATCTCTTGTCTAGTAATAGATTTTTATATAGTTATGTATTAGTCTATTATATGATTGTTATAGTAAAATTAACTTGTGTAAATTCTTTTGGAACATAATAAATTAAAAATAAATAAAAGTTTCGTGCAACATTCTATGATTTTTCTGGAGAAGTTTACAATTTTATTAACATTATTTTGATTTCATTAATGAAGCAGAGAGAGAGAGAGAAACATAAGAATTTTTTTGTCATATATATTCATCAAAGTTTCATATTTTAATTGTTCATTAACTCTTTAGTCATTCATTTTTTCTAGAATATCAAAAAATAATAGTCAAAACAAAAAATGAACCATTAATGTAATCACACATATTATACTTTGTAAATGATCAAGTATTTAAGTAAAGTTTTACTGTTTATCATTTTGCATGAATATATTTTTCAAAAAAATTTTTTTTTAACAAAATAAAATAAAATTTTTAAATTTGTTTCATTTTGTGAAATAAACCGATGAAAGTTATTCAAAGCATGATGAAAAGCTTAACATTATTTCAAATCACATTTAAAATTATTCTTATTTCAATAAAATATTGCATAATATATCATTTCTATTTAAACCAAAAGAAATTTACTTTGAGCAAAGTTGCTAATCTGAGGGAGGAAAATAAAAAATTTCTTAAATTTATTGTTTTCCATATTTATCAAACACGAGAAAATTTAATTTTATATACAGTAATTGAAATAATAAATATCCTTAAAAGTCATGTATAAATTTCTTATAATGTTTGTTTGTTATTTCAAAAAAATTCTCAAATACACACTAATATGTAAAATGTGATTTAGATTTTATTTGTCAAACAGTTTTCAAAACATATGTTTGAACATCTACTCACATCTGCTGAACATCACAGCACTTCATAGATGCTGGCACAAGGATACTTGTTTTTATTGATGCATTTGATTTATCAAATGCTCTTTTTATTTTTTAAACTTTGCAAAAATTGGAAGTGGCTGATACAAAATATGCCTCTCTTGAAAGAAGCAAAGGGAAGCATAAGTGCTGTGGAAACATTACAGTTGTAAACCATCAGTGAAAAATGCAGGCACATTAAGAAATGGCAATTATTTCAAATTTTAATTTTATTATTATTATTTTCTTTTATTATAATTGTAATGTATGAATCTCTCATTTATGAATTCAGTGATAACTGTATACACACTAAAGTTGCTGATGGTTATAACTGTATCATTCCTTTACATGAATTACAGTATGTGACTGTCAACACTGCATCAGCAGTGCATGCTGCTAAGACACCAAAACTGGATGGACTCCTGTTGAGCAAAGGGATCGGCACTTGAACAAGAATGGGATGAAAGTCACTTTTTTTTGTCAAAGACTGAAAAATAGTACATGTACCAATGTTTCTTGTCTGATTTGAATGGAAAGGCTCAGCTTCTCATATATATATATATGTGTATGTATGTATATATATAATATATATATATTTAAACAATTCTGGCTTCATGATGAATGAGAAGTCACACATATACACACATACACACACACATGCACACATTTTGAAACAACATAATATGAACAAGACTGACTTGTGTGCTTCAAGGAACATTATAGGGGAAATGAAAGCCCTTGCAAATATGAAAATGCACTATTAATATTTTCAACAGCAACATTTTATACAACAAATCATGCACAAAAAAAACACTAACACAAAATGTACAATCACATGTGGTGCATATGACAAAACATACCACAAAATTCATCACAGTAATGACTATGTCACAACTTAATACTGAAGTTAAATTTTCCACTGTTATATGAAATAAGTACCATCTCTGTTCTCAGGAACATTACAGTGAAACTATTAATTTCATTGTGACCTCTTTGGCAATAGTAAATAAGTTATTTTTCATAAAATTATATAACTAGAAACTCATACCTATATACTCTGCTTTGCACACTAATAGAGCTAGCTTTTAACTGCTCTATTCCATTCATTCTGTAAATTATATACAGGGGATTTAACTCCCACTGATCACTCAACTACTCTATATTATAGTTCACCCATTTTGTGTGCTTTTGTGATTAGCTATCACAATGCTCTTTAATATCTTTGATATGTTCTAGAAGAGCACTGCCATGGGATAAGTGCTTAATGGGTGTACTGATTTCTAATCATCCAAGGCAGTTTGTGCAATGTAAGTAAAATTCTGTGTATATTCTATATCAATTCTTATAGAAATTTCTGCTAAATTACTTTTTCAATATAAGCTGTCTAAAGAGCCACACAGAGTTCAGGCTTAAAAAATATTACAAATGTGTACAATTTTTAAGACACCACGTCATTAAAAGCCAATAACAGAATTTTGGCTTTTCTTGGCAAGGAAAAAATTAAGCTGCAGGTAACTGCAGTTGGTCGAGAGCCATTTACTGGCAATAATTTATCTTGAAATAATTTATATCCATGAGTGATGACAGTAACTGCATTTGTATGCTTGTACGTATATTTACATCCATTTGTTCTTGAATTTTCAAACAAATTACATAATTTGATAAAAAGAAAACAGTAGTTATAAAAACACCACTGTTATTGTTCAAGTTTTTAATTCAAAACATTTCATTAAGTAACTTTCAGTTTCTTTGCATTCTGTAAAACACCTTCTCCTTCTACACTCTCCAATATGTTACTGGCAATTGTTACTTGTGGCTGACCAATAAGCCCTGGCTGTAATGCTGCATTCAATTTGGTAACAGTATCTTTGATTCCATTTGTTATTGTAATGTTTGGACAGCTGCCAATGAAAGAGGAACTATGAGGCACATTGCTGCAATTTGAATCCAAAGAAGAACCATTTTCAACAATAATCTTTGTACTATGTGTTGATGAAGGATTGACTATATTCTTCTGTATTGAAAGAGGAGTATCTTTTCCACATCTCAGTTTTGTTCCAAGTCCTATAAACTATAAAATTAATTGTAAGATTAAGAAACAAGAAATTTTTCTTATTAATATATTTATTATATCATTGTGTTGATACTCAGTATATCAAAACATTATTATTAGAAACTACATAAAAATTTATTAGAATTTCAAATATCTCATAATTGAAATAATAATTCATTAATTCAAAAATTAAAAAAAAATTATAAAAATTATTTTGAATTCAATAGCAAACTATCTGCAATTTGATATATACTATTTGTTATTTTACTATTGTACTATTAAAAATTTTAATTTATATAATGGTAAATAATATCTTACTTAAATTTCAGGAAAGGATTTTCTTGATCATTATGTTTAGAATTTGTAATAATTTTCCTTTTATGTGTAAAATTATTATTTATTACCAAACTTAATAAATTATAATTTACATAATTGTATAAATGAAATATAATTGCTACAGGCATATAACATAAATAAGACTGAAAGAGGCAAATTTAATGAAAGAATTGAAAATCAATCTAATAAAGCCCTTTTTGTTGATCATATTCTATGCACTGAGATGACTATAGACAAAAAGTGCTTTGTTGTATTGCTTTTGAATTCTTTTATTAAATTTTGTTTGCTTTTAAATCTTTTTCAATACGAATCAGTTTTTCATATACAGTAACTTTCTAACTTAGGCAATTAATTTGTTCAAGAAAACTTCCACATAAATTGAAAACTTTTTACAGTTTTCAATTTATCAACAATGTTTAAATATGATATAAATTCTGAAGTTAACTCTGACCTATCCTATTATTATTTTATTATACTCTTTATTATTAATTATTATTATTTTCATTATTATTAACATATTTTGTTTAATTTAAGAGTTAACTCACTTTTTGCATTCTCCATCTCATCAGTTAGAAACTACAAGTTATGGACTGGAAGTCCACCTCCAATAAAATCTTCTCGGCTCTTGATGTAATCTAGACTAAATCATTTCCACTGATCTGATGTGAGAATATAAGAATGATCTCTTATTGATATTTTATATTCAGTACCTAAATACAGTCAATTTTTGTTATTCACGGTAGTTACGTACTGTAAATTCTTCGTGAATACTGAATCATTATGCCTATAGAAAAATATAGAGTTAGATTCCTGCAAACCTTTCTTCCCACCATTTTCATCCTTGCTTTATGTGTGTTTTTCTGTTTAAAGACACCTTATTTAATGTGTATTACAGTACTTACAAATAATTCCAGTATATGCAGTGTACAAAACTATATACAGTGTTATAATTACAGTAATCTTTATTTAATTTTTTAAAACACTAACTATGTAGTAAATAAAATTGTCTTCCTTAACTGCACTAGCCTTGTTTATGTTGCTTTTTGCCAAAGATCTTCTAAAATCTTGGTGTAAAGAGCAAATGTGTAGGAAGTTAGGTTCCTAAATTTGAAGCTGCATTCAAGCATAGTCACATTCTTCTATGGATTTGCAGATGATATAAACAGACTTTTGGCCTACAGTCTGTGGAGTGAGCAAGGATAGGTAATGAGGCTTTTCCAGCAGAATGACACAGAGATTGCATTTGGTAACAAAAACACTGATAACAGTATTTTTATCGCTCAGCCGGAGTCCGCAAATAAACATGAAAGCATTGAGGAAATCAATTTTGTGGTTATAAAAAGATTTTTGCAAATAGTCAAATATGTGAATATGGAATCCGTGAAAAATGAGAATCAACTGTAATTGTAAACAGGATGACATGAATTGATTACTCTGTAAACCAAGAAACTTGAATTTGTTGCACAACTTATGTAAATGAGACAAGCTCAAGACTGAAAGTCACTAGGATAAAAATATGTGCATCAAATGACAGTGAAGAAAGGTGTTTTGGTATTGCATGGAGCTGATTAGTGACTTTTGGCTTTCTTGTAAGATTGGCAATTGTTTGACTTTATTGATAACTTGCTTTATTGGAGAGTAGAAGTTGTAGATCTAATTAGCATTTAAGATCATATTTTTTATTGTTTTGAATATTTGGAATTTTGGATTAAACAAGTTTTATTGATAACTTGTTCTGTGCTTTATTATTATTGAAATAAAGCTTTGATTAATACTTTTTTTGTAAGTGTTTGAGTCAAATAATTTTTTATTATTTAACTTTACTTGTTTTTCAATTTATTAGTATTAGTTTCTAATATTGTTTGTCGCTAGTATCAAATAAGTATTATTTCTAATACTTGTTTGATACTTTAACAACCATAAGTTTTTAGGTTGTTTGTTTTGTTGTGTAGATGTTAGTTAGTGTTAGATTGATTGATTGGATTTGATTTATTTTATGAAATAATAAAAAGACCTGAACTCAGATCGGACTCTGGATTTGCAGAGTTTTTAAAGACATTAGATTTAAATTATTGTTTTTGTTTAATATTGTGACTTTGTGATATGAATGGGTGCATTAGCAGACCGATCAAATGAAATTTATGAGCCTACTTTAACCATAATTAAGAAAATTTAAGACCATAAATGATATTTTTGCAAAAATGTAAGTATTTTATGGAAATTTAACAATTAATTTAAAAGATGAATTTGCACATCTCTTAAATCACATAAGTAGAAATCATGTAAATCAAGGACATATTATACACAGTGGAATTCAGTGAACCTTGATAAAATAATTTAATATATATTTTAATTGATAGAATTTTATTATTATTTAAATTAATTTTTTTATAAAAATTGGAAATATATAGAGAAGGAGAAGGATTGATTTCATTGAACAGTGATGAAATGAGATCACCTTCTGCCAATCAATCAGATAATATGATTGCTTCTTATTGAATAATAAACAAAAGATAAGGACTCAACTTATATTGCTCTCATAGGCATTAACTTATGTAAGGGTTCAAGTAACAGCACACATGAGCAGTCATGTGTGCTGTTACTTGAACCCTTACATAAGTTTTTATGCAATTTTATGAACTTTTCACGCACATTTTGACTCTATCCCTTCGTTTTCCCCATCTTTACGTTGTTACCTGTGTT
>AYEL01024679.1:0-94873 GCA_000484575.1 Olivierus martensii
ATATATATATATATATATATATATACATTTTAAAATATATGATTTCCAATTTTGCTTGAATTATGGCTTACGTGTAATATATACAAACGTGGCGGAATATGCGAGAATTACGTGATAAACGCGCAAGTTTATTACTAACTTGATATAAGATTGGCATGAGACTATTAACTTACCCTTTTGAACTTAATATATATCTTGTTTAATACAAGAATATAATGTAGAAATAACGCAGATACAGTATTATGCCATTGAATTCGTTCTATTCGTCATGGGTCTTGAGTCACTTCACAGTTTAATCTGCAAGGATAGTCGCGTATTGATAAAAAATAATAATAATAAAAAATAAGAGTTCCTTATGATAACCACTTGCATTTGAAGTGGTTCTTTCTTATTCATTTTATATATACGCTGTATATACTACTTAAGCTGTTTTTTTCGTTCCTAAAACTTAATAGATGATATATATTTTTTTCTTATTCCTCTTCGCATATATTACAATTAGATTATGGACAGTTGTAGAAAAACATTTGGTTGCCAGGAATAGTTTTTTTTTTTTTCTTTTCTGTGTTTATTAAATTAATCCGAACGTTATTAAGCAGTGTTTAACTCGATAATGGGACTTGAACAGCAGCAAACAGTTTAAAAATATATATTTTTTTTCCGATATAATTAAGGAAACGTTAATTAATAAAATTTGTAGACACTTAGCGAAAAAAAAAAATTATTATTATTATTTTCTTTTCAACCTGACTGATTTTTAAGTGAAGAGAAACACGCTCGAGTATCACGCAAAACATCATAACGCTTAGTAGGATGTTTTTTTATACATATATATATTTAAAAATTTTTTCGCACATTAATTCTCACCGATGCAAGACGTTACATTCTGTACATCCCACTACTACTAAAGTCTGACTTCTAAATCCCACTAAAATAACCGTAAGTTGAAGTCGAACGGAAAGCCTTACACTTAATCTTTATAGACACGTAACATTATGTTTACGATGTCTGCAGACATAATTTAATTTTGATTCCGTTCGACGGGAAATAACTTCTGAGCGTAACACTTTAGAATAACACTCAAGACTGAATAATTACTCAGGCCTACTACTACTGCAGTTCATATTGTTCATTAACACAGTTTGATTCGGTAACAGATACGATTTTATCGATATCAACCGCCGATACGAGTAGTGCCGATGTTTAAAACTATATCGGTGCTTCTGAGCAATTTACTGGTGTATTACATAAAAGTAATTAGGTCAACAGTGATTCTGAATATCGCGTGAAAACAAACGATGCATTGTTCTTAATAAGTTAAGTGACCTCATCTACTGATTTAATGTAGGAATGATGTTCTCTTAAGCACTCTTGTATTGTAATCCTCTAACAGAAAAAAAAACCTATAACGTAACAACTAACGCTTTTTTAATGTTTATAAAACACTCCCGAGTTTATTTATAGTTTTAAAAAGCGAGATTTATGCGAAAATAACTTATCTTGCATGGTTGCATAAGGGTGATGCTAAAGCAACCACAAGATGGCAGTAGTTTCCGTGTTAAGAAGTCTGGTGTGTGCAATACCGTGTTGTATATGTTTTGAACCTATATTTCATTTCTCATCGAACTATCAATGACGTCCAGGCTGTCTTGACCGATCAGTTTTCGGCTATTTATGCTTGCAGAAACTGGTTGTTGGTGGGTAAACATGTTGCCATCTTCAATGATATATACAGACAATCGCAACTTTGATATCTCCTTCTGGGAATATCCCTCACGGAGATATACGGAAAACTTGACTCTAACAATCGGTATGATATTCTACTTGGTATGATTGTCTTAAAATAAAGTTGACTTTCTCTTTTCGGTCCCGGGCGCCATATTAGCAACCAAACGTAATGCCATTCGTTGCTATATTGTAAAGAAAAAAAATAGTTTTAGTTTTTCTTTCTTCTGGACTGTATTTGGTCCCGAGTGTGACATGAGACCACCTATAGATAACCATTGGCCCGGAGGTGGAACAAATTTGTTCGACTATTTCCTCCGACTTTTGACATTCTGCCCTTATTTACTATGTCAGATCCTTCTCTTTATATATAAAGGATGCAATTTGCTCGGTTTGATGATCTTGTTTTGTGGAATTAGTTGAGGATATAAGAAACAAAAACTAAAGTGAATAGCCCAAGAAATAATATGGCTTGTGGTCTGACAATTGCCATTGATCCTCGAATAGCTCGCCATTTTTTCAATTACCAGAGCTATTTATAGACCAGAAATGAGAGTCCAAATGGTCGCGAGTCTAGGTGCAAACAGTCAAATTTCGTGAAGCGATACGCTATAAACATCATCACGCGTGGCCTAACAAGAAAATAAATAAAAAAAATAAAGCTTGAAAATTATGTTTTTGGTAAATACCTATCATAGCTAGTAAAGTCTTACTGTTACGTTAACGGGATTATGTTTTACTCGCATCAAACGTCACAGTTGGAGACAACTTTAGTCTCTGAGGGACGTTACTTGATATCGGCTGTAGAACGAACAATGATCACGAGAAACTGTCACGCATCACGCTTTTCGTGATGTAGGACAATCTCTTCACCCTTTGTTATCCATCGATCATAAAACAACCGAGTAATTGGTAGTCGCATCCCGAATATCATTTAAAAATTACTATTTCGGTCACAATATCTCCTTTCAGAATACGAAATTAATTCTGGAAAAATCGTAATTACGAAGAAGTTCGACTTTACGTCGAAAAGCTTGAGTTTCCAGTTAAATTTATTACGTTATTAATACTTTAATGAAAAAAGCCCATAGTGTTTTAATTTTCTTTAAACTAAGTTTAATTAACTCTCAATTTAACGATTTTATAAGTCATAACGAAAGGGGAACTGCTGTTATGTATGCTACTACGGAAATAATTTGGCAAAAAAAAAATAGATAAGAATAATATATTCTGTTCTCGAGTGCTGCTTTGGCTCTCATGCAGTCGTCGGACATACGGCACGATTGCTTTAATTCTTCAATTGTTATTTCAATCAAAATCTTATATATCGCGGTGAAATTTCGTTTAAAAATATCGTTTTATACTTTACAATATTTATTTTAAATCGAAGGGAGTTAGAGTAGTGGAGAAACGAGCTTAGATCTGTGGCTAAACTAAGATGGGTTCTTTCAAAATGCGATGCAGCCCCGGGGCTATAATCCGGACGCAAAAAAATATCGGCAACCTTGGTTGCAACCGCGAATATTGATTGGATCCCGAATGTAGACTTGCCAATCATTTCGATCAATGTCCTTGTTTTGTCCCTTTGTAGCGACAACTCTGACAAAAGTAGCGTGTTATAGTCTCATCATCCTCGATGCATTTCTAACGACTTCTCATAGGCACAGGAAATGACGTCACACGTACTTTTTTCAGATTGTCACTCATATATAAACACTAACTCGAATGATATTATTATTATTATTATTATGCATGATTTACATCTGAATAGATTTATTTACTCGATTTTTTTCTCTCATAATTCGATTTGAATTCATAATGGATTACCTTTTATTTTCATGTAGAAAAATATTAAGAGTTATGTCATAGATAAAAACGTAGGCTGTATATAAAATGCATGAGTTAAAATAAATAAATATATATGTGTACTTTGTCAGATTTTACTGATTCTATATAGGAAAAAAACAAGATTAAAAATAGAAAATATCCGATTCATTTTTTTGAATATTAAATTTATCAGAACGAAAGACGTTCGATCGGAATCGAAAATTCGAACTAATTTTGGTTAGTTTAATCTCTTAAATACTCCAATGCTTATTATTAGATTTACATTTCCCACATATATTCCGTTAAACTTCATAAATGAATCTCCGACCTCATTCATCAAATAAAGGAAAAAACGGATCTTTGTAAAAATCAATTGAGAAGCTTTGGCCTACATTACACAATATTAAGGTTAGATTATTTGCAAAGCCAAGAGCACGTAATATATTAATGCCTCAAAGATTTGTAAAATCCACTTATTAATTTTAACTGAAATGCTTTTCTTAGTTAATTCTGTTCTTTTTTTTTAAAAAGAAAGATTATTTATCCTATGTAAACGATGTAAAAAAGAGTGCAATTATTCCAGTACGTCTTTCCTATATACGTAGTCTGACCTGTCAGACTGTCAGTGACAGTTTCCGGAAGTGAACAGTAAGACAGAGAACTGAAAAGGGGGCCAAAAAACGGAGGGTCCAACATTTCCGGCAGATTCTGTCTGCCACTACCCTTCGACCCGAACTGTTGGATTTGTCACCTTGCCAAAGTTTTTGCCACTCCGTCATTTGACAGTGATTAGCTCTGTCAAGATTCTGGAACAAGAGTATACTGAGAGAATCTTTTTTTTATATTTTCTTTTCTATTTCTCCTCCATCAACACACTCCGCTCAGTTAACACGGTGAGCTGCGTATTGGGCTGGACTTGTCACCTGTCTGCTGACCTGGGTAGCTTTTAGTTTATACCTTTTGCTTATTTTATTTTATACCCTAGAGTTTTAAAGAAACGTTAATACTTTATTCATACTCGAAAATGCGAAAGAATCAATTTTTTTTTTATTCAGAAACTTTACATTTCATGAATATTTATATTTTTAATGTTAATTGATGAATATGAAATTTTTGATTAATTATTTTTTCTCGAAAAATCCCATGAATATGCATTTTTCTCTAAAGTTTCTTTTAATTATTGTTTTAAATCATGTCTGATTTTATAGTTTGTAGATTGTCTTTAACTAATATTTAGTCTAGTCCTTGTAAGTTATAATTAGTAAATTTTCCTCAATTTAAGAATTAATGAGGTTTAAAATATCAATAAGAGGCAAAATGTTTAAAGAGGATTTAGTGGCTTTTAAAATCATTTAAACAAGCCACACTTTAGAATATGCTAGTTGCAAGAATATAGAACTAAAGACAAGATCTTTTCGTTAAATTAAATAAAATTAATTAGAATTAGCTAACGTTTATTTATTTATAGGAAAGTATATACATGTATATATTATAAATAATAAATCAGTGATAGAAAAAACTGATAACCGTTTTCTGCTCGCAACATTATTCTTTGAAAATTTTATTTAGTTGCAGATTTTTTTTTACGATTATATTAACTCAGATAGTAGTACCTTGCATTACTAAAATTCGTTTTTTCTCTCTCCTTCCCTTCCGAAGCAGAAACAAAAATAAATATCTTAAACCGGAAATAGAAATCAATTCGACGAAAGTTGTGATTCCGGGACTGTGCGGAGACCGTTTGGACAAAATGGTATTATCATACAACACGTCGAGCATTCTAAAGTCTGGAAGAAATTTAAGTGTCTCCAGATTCCCGGAGACGTGCTGCAGACTTTACTGTCTCGTACAGAGAGAGTGCCAAGTACTTTTCGCAGTCGGGTTTACGACGGTTGGAGACTTTATGCTGATAAACTCTACGTTTCGTTCCTTTAACGGCCAGTCGTAAGCCCAAGCCGTTATACACTGACTGACTCAATCTGTTGGCATAGCCTGTCTTTTAATTTCCTACCAGTAAATCTTCTTTGTGTGTGAACTGCATCGTGCCGCGGAATATTTTAGTAACCCAGTAAACTGAATTACTTTTACAACAAATAACTATCTAATTTTATCTACTAGTGAGAATAGAAGAGAGGTAAGACATCGCTGCCTTCATTTTGATTGATTTCTCACTAGCGCTAACACCGCTAAACGCAATAAAGCAAAAAAGGAAAAAAAAATGTATTATTGACCGTTATTATCGTTTTCAAATTCTCGGTGTCAGCCAATCAAATCAAACGTCAATTATGACGTATTAATAGAAACTGAAAGATTCCGCCGCCGTGATATTGATTTATTTAACAATAATAAAAATTTCTGCAAAAAAAGAAGAAAAGATCAAACGGATTGAAGATTCTTTGTTTTATTACTACATATTATTTCGTTTAACCTGGTTTGGCTTACTGGTTAAAATGTGACATCGAGATTTTTGCGGTAATTAGGTTATTAGTCAAGCTTATGTATTTTTGAATTGATTTTCCTTCTTTAATATTTATTTTTCAAGGTTTCTCTTTATATCAAACTATTTTAGCACTTTTAGTTTCCTCTTTCTTTATCAATTTATTTTATCAAACTGGCCATTAATAATTTCTATAAAAGGGATAATATTTTGATTTTTGAAAGTACTAGTTTACTTTTGCTAAGAGACAAAATCAACTTTGTAAAGATCATTAATTTCCCAAGGAAAATGGGTCAAACAAGGATTAACTTCTTTCTTTTTTTTTTTTATTTAACACATTCATCGTTTGTTTCATAATTATTTATTTATTTTATTATTATTTTTTTTTATTACAAATTTTTCCATAATTCTTCGTTATAAAAGCCGCGTCGTCTTTTAGATAACCGACACTCGACCAAAAATAACGCCACTTCCGGAAAAAGTTTTTAACGTCGAGCCGACCAATGGCACACTACTTCTAAAAGGCATTTAAAATAAAAAATTGCGGATTTAACAAAACTTGAATTTTGAAGTCAGATCTTGTTTCAACTTTTTTTTTCTCTAGAACAGTTTACGATAGTTAAATTCACAAAGGTGGGGGAGGACAGAAATACAGTCAAGTCTAAGAAAGGTGGATTGTAGGGGATAGGAAAGATAGCAGAGAGATGGGACAGGTTCTCGCCTGCCTTTGATCAGTCTGGTCCCGCCTGTACATAATGGCCAGCTCTGTTTGGAGCCCGATGGTGTGTCAAGGAAATGACTGACTATAAATCATGGCTGTTGCCACGCTACGCTGGTATTTGGCAGACTGGCTTGGGGATGTGTACACATACGCACTGACGTGCTGGGCATGGCAATGTTTTCTCTCACACACTCACACAACAGCCGAAGAACATTCGCTACGGTGCCATGTATATTGACGCTTCCAGAAGTAGTGCCAATATTTTTACTGGGATGATAATAAAAAGTCTTTTTTTTATAAATATACGGTATGAGTTATGTAATTATTACGGCGAATTTAAACAAAAGATTAAAACTTGATAATTAAATCAGATTTAAAGTTAAAACATAAACAGTCAGGGAATTTTCATTAAGCGAAATAACAAAGCCAGTCCCGGTTTCAAAAACAATAATGACTAGTAATAATTATAAAATTTCGTTCGGAGACAGTAATCAAAACAGAAACAACTGTTGAAAGAAACGGCAAAATGCGGTTAATTCTATAAACTGGCAATCTCTTTTGGTGCAAAAGCAATTTGTCATTTTTGTGTTTGTTTTTGATGTCACTCAGATAGTTTCAACTTCTTTAATTCCGACATGTCATAAGCTTCTGAAATAAACCGAGAGATGTCGCTGGTTTGTACGAGTCGCTTAAAGCGCAAGCGCAATAAGTAAGAATGTGCTGGCGGGACAGTGAGTTATTACACTCCAGAGTTACGCATGATGGAGAAACCTTAGAACAGATCTGGCTGCCCAGAGGGAGGCGGAGTTATCATACTAATTCTGCCATGCCTCATTGATTTAATGATACACCGGTCTGGCGGTGGAATTGGACCCAAGAACTGTGTTTGCAACCTTCACTTTCCTATAATTGGAAACCTTTCAAAAGTAATTAAAAACCGAATAAAATTTATGAATTATTGTTATTGTTATTTATTTTTAAAAAATATTTTTAATTAAAAATCGAGAAGCGATAAATCAATTGACATTCGATTGAACGTATGTCATCCCCTCGCTCATGTGTTACACTAAACGTGTAACGTCAGACAAACCACCAACCCACTGACGTATCCCATCATGCTTCGGGAGGGTCAGCAACTACTTCCGCTGCCGCATGAGAGTGCTGATGGCAGCAGCTAGCGGTGGCAGCAGATCATTGCCGTGTTACCTTCCGAAAAATACAGGATTGACGCTTTTCCACTAGTTCTTCAACCACGGGGTGAGTAAATTATTATTCAAATTTGACCATTTTAAAAGCCGCTCCCGATGAATAAATCGTTTTGGATTTTTTTCTTCTATATTTATCCGCTTCGAAATTTTTTTATTTGATATGTTTTCTCTCTCTCTCTTGGTTTTTTCCCCCCACTCATATTTTTATTTTTTTTTTAAAGACGTCTCGCGTGGTAGAACGAAAAATCGATTTGGCAATCCGTAACGATGATTTCAGACAACTAAGGCTGACATACTTAACTGCCCTGACAAGTGGTACGGTCTTCTCGCTCTCGTTGGTGGCTGTACAAAATTCAAAAATCTCTGTAGTTATCTGCTTAACAAAGTTTGTTTCTTCTTCTTCTTCTTTTCTTTATATATATATTCTGTCGTTTTTTGACTCCGCTGTTAACTTCCACGAAAGGTATTGATGTATTTTGCTTCGTGCTATTACGTAATTGCTCTTGGAAACATCGTAACAAAACACGCGGATAGTTACGATCTCCATAAACAGATAAGTTAGTTTAGGTTCGTTGTTCGAACATCTCAAAATAATAATAATAATATTTTTTTCTGTCGATTTTTATGCGATTAGTAGATAATGTGTAAACAAGATCGTTTCCTAAGTTTGGAATTAAATTCGATACCGATGAAATGATCGAAACCGGATGCACATCGAGTGATCAAGCTGGTTTTATGACACAAAAAAAAAAAATAATATATATGGTATACATCTAATACTAAGTAACGAATGGGGAAATGGGGAAAAAATGATTCTAACCGGTATATATATTTCACCTGAGCGTAGAATGCGGAAAGAAAATTTTAAAAAACTGCCAAAAAAACAAGTCCCCTTCGGTGTCGGGAGGCTCGTGTTAAGGATAGGATGACGTCAGAGGAAAATGACTTCCCACTGACATATGACATCAACTGATAATTGCTTTATCCAAAAAAAAAAAAAAAGTTGGTTAGAAAGACTTAAAAGGTAAACTACAGATTTAGATTTGCCCAAATTTCCCTCTGAGTGCGATGTGTTTACAGAGGAACTGACTAATGTGTCTTACAAGCAGTAGACGTGATTTATAGTGCAGTGTATGTTGTTTGGTCTGTGTCCCAGGCGCACTCAAAGATCAAGTGGGACATCCAAGGACTCTTTCAGGGGCGAAATATCTTACCGAATGATTGATTGTTGGATTGTTATACAGTAGTCAGCAGTGCATGGATGTACGGGATGCGTCGCTGTTCTGAAAGGATTATATTTTACAAAGCTGTTTTTTTGAATTTGCTGACTTAATCAGTCGCTCCAAAAAAAAATATCGACAATTATATCCGACAATTAAAAAGAAATATATCGATTAATCGAGAACTCGATCGGAATTTTAAATTCAGTTTTATAACAGAATTTTAAAACTGTATTGTTTTGATAATAATTAAAGCGAACGAATTTATTTGAGTTTCGGCTTTGTCATCTGCTAAACACTGTGCGACGAATATACATTGTTGTAAAGGTATCCCCACCTGGTGAGAATAAAACAAAGACTCTCCAATGTTTACATTAGGTTAGACACTTCGGTCACATCACTCAACTTTTCCAACAATCCTAATTCGCAAGAGCCAAGTGATAAGTACACATTATGTCTCAGCATCTTGAGCCACTCCTTCGAGCTCTTAAAAAAAGTTTGTCCATCACTCCGTCACAAACACGAAACACTCCTTCAGTTTTTATATTGCATTTTTTTTCCTCTCTCTCTCTCTCTCTTTCTAAAGCATTAGTTACATTTAAAAACGCAGAAGTGCGTTGGTTATAATTAAAAATTCTGTTAGATTCATTCAATGACCATTAAAAAAAGAATTTTTTTTGTTAGAAATCGTGTAATAAGCGTATGAATCAGCGACTCGCAACTGCATAAAAAATTTTCAAATTATTATATTCGCCAATAAATATTATAAATCGCTCGTTTTGCTGATTGACGAACTTTTTTTTAAGTCAAAAAAAATTTTTTGTACACAGGAATATGCACAGTCAAGCATGAATGGCATTAACACAAGGACATACGCTGTTATGGGATAACATAACCTTGGTCTCTGGTTAATCTGCAAGTCTGTTCGTAACTAAACTTATGAAAACTGTGGAAAGGCATCTCGCGAAATAAAAAAAAAGTGATACAACTATCAAAATCACCGTATTGTTAAACCGTAATTGAGCATGAACCTGTTTATAATCTTATTAAAGTAGATGTATTGCGACGAATAGAAAAACTTAGAATGTTATGGAAGATGTCAGATCACAGGACAATCCTCTAGATAGTCTGACATTGTATGACGTCAGAGCGCTAACATGCGGATCAATATCATTGTTAATAACAGCCAGAGTGTATTAATAACAGATCTTTGGGTTGATTGCCAGTGCTGGTGGAGTCTGTCATTCCGAATTGCGCTCAGCAGTTATCTCTTGTCTGTGCCTATCGAATTCGTATACGTCTTTAAGAGATGTTAATGCAGCATTTGATGATATTTGAGGTCAATTTTAAATAATACGTTTCTAAAAATCTCCGTGTTATCGTACGAATTATCGAATGTTGTAAGGCAGATACCAGTCATAAATTTAAGGAAAAAAAATATTTCTCGAGAAAATGCTTATATCAATTTTTTTTCTTTCAATGCGTAGCCAGGCATTTTGTTATTTCGCATGTCTGCTTAGTTAAAATCTGATTAGGTGGAAACGGGCGTATATCACGTTAGAGTGATCTTAAAATCTCACTCTGCTTACGTGTTTAATCGATGCTTATTTGAAGAATAGAATGTCTCTTTGTTAAGCACCAAATGTAACCAGTGATTAATTGTTTTAAGTCAAATTATAAAGATTGTTCGCTTTTGAATTGGACGTTATTAAATCTTTAGGATAAATTATGAATTTTCTAGTTAAAATGTATGTTTAATACGAATTCACGCCGAATCCGTGCATCACTTATAGAAATATAATTATTCAAACTCTTCGATATACGTTCGACCGCACGACTAAACACAAAAAAGTTTGATTTTTAAAAGTTCCTCTCGCTTGATCAACGTTAGGAAAGCCCATTTACAAAATCAATTAATGATCGCCACGTCCTAAAAAGTTATTTATCTCATTTTAAACTAAAAAAAGAAAATAATGCAAATGTTTATATAAACCATTAAGGAAGACCTCGCAGCTTATTTATCACCATAAGGAATATACGCGGAGTTTTAATTAGTAGCGCACTTTTTTTAACTCGTGTATCGTTATATGAGGAATAAAAGTTAAAAAAAAAATTCTTATTAATTATCGTATAAATAATAAATTTCGCCGTTTAACAGAGTTTGATCAATTAGATTAAACAGTTAATCGAGCAGTATCGATTAATCAGCTTAGCGGAACTAGTGTAAAAATGCAGTTAAGTATACTCGTATACACCGTTGTCGTATTGTCCGTTCTCTGATATACGGAGATGCGGAGACGATTGGATCGAATGCATTTCAGCTTTCATAAATATAAAGCACCACTTATCAGGCCTATTATTCAAAATTTATTTGGCTTCTGCATTTGTTTTGCCGTATTGGATAATTCCAATGACATTGTTAAGATTCTATTTTGTTTTCCGCCACTCCAGAGCAATTCAGCCAATTGATTGTTCTTCTATTTAGAACAATGAATATCCAATCAATGGTAATCACCCCGTGTTGACAGCTATCTCTGTTTCTCTTGTTGACCCCACGCACACACACACTTCAATTCGGTTGATTTTCAAACGATTTCGAATTATCTACGATGTTTTAAATAACTTTTTAAATTAAAAAAGTCAAATTAAATATAATTATGTTACTTTTCATTTGATTTAATGTCTTATTTAGTTACATTCTTTCAATTTTAATTTAAAATAATTGAAATAAGGAATTATTTTTTAATGTTTCAATAGTTTTTTAAAAAAGAATTTATTCATTTAAAATGCTAATTTAACTTTAGAATGCATAGTTACAATAATCTCTCTCTCTTTTTCTTTTATGTTCATTATTTTATTTTATTTTTTGATGATCAGTATTTTGTGGATTCGGGAAACAATTATTGTTTATTATAAATAGTTCCCATTCGCTACACGTTTACGTAATTTTCCTGTTGGAATTAAATTTAACGTACGTGTTTGGCAATAAATATTGAACTTTGCTCTGGTAAGTGTCGATTTAAAATAGTTCCCAAGGGGATTGATTGGTTTTTAGCAGAACTGTTAACTTAATATATATATATTTTTGGTGGTTGCTCGGTCGAGCTAACAGACAGATGTCGCTAGAGTGCAGGAGTAGATGATGTGACAGTTATCACATCCCCATCTGAACACCTGGGGAGACGTGTCAGTGTCCACCTGTCAGGTGTGAGTGAGTATTTATGTAACACCTGTCTCACCTGTGTCCGACCGTGAGGCCGGTAGAAGAGGAGAATTTCTTCTCGGACCCGACAGGGGGCTCTGACAACACCAGTTACGTCATGGAAATTATTGTAATTACTCTTTACTTCTCACAATAGGGGGTAGTGTCAGAACGGTAAGAATGATGTGCTAGTCTCGCCCAAGGTTGAACGTATACTATCATAAGGGGCGTGGTATGCATCTTGTAAAATGTCACTTAGTACTGTCTGGTACATTCAGTGCCCCCATGTAACTCTTTGTCTCGATTCACCCATCTATGTAGGTTGGCAGCAGTGTGTTGCGAAGTTCTTATGTCTCCAAGAATCGTGCTAAATAACGGCAGTGTATCTTCTCGTCTTCTCGAAAATTACTCTCGTAAGTCTTCTTTTAAAACAATTTTTTAAAGTGTTTTCGGTTTTTATCAAAAAAATATATATATCCGACGGCGACGATTTAAGAGTAAGACGTCGACCTTGAGGGAAACACATTTACGATTTAGCGTGCCAATAGAATTACCAGAGCTTCAATATGATGTATGACATTTTTGTATTAGCGAATTGGCTTTTGTCCATACCTATTAGCCCATCATACATGGTATAATGTTAGGTGTATATTGGAGGAGGTGGGTCACAACTTTTAAAAAACCGGTCTTCGGATGAAGAGATGGGTGTAAACACAAACTTGCCTGCCACCTTACTTGATGGATCCTCGGTCGAGTTAATGAGCCAGTACAATTAGTTCAAACCGCTGAAGTATTAATGGTCCACCCAAGAAGTCGCGCAATGTCAAATATCTGAAGACACGTGGCATACTTCCCACTTTCCTCCCTCCGCTAGTATCTTGGTGACAGGCTTCTCGTGTGACCCTGGTGGGTGTAGAGCGTCTTTACCGGGGTGGATGTCTTTAATACGCCAATCCATCCGTATAACGTAATTTGCAATAAAGAAAAACAGGAATTAAACGAGTAAATATGTGCACGTCTTTGCGTTTATATAAAGTCTGAGTAAATCCCGGTGTCCGCTGCGTTCGGTGGTGCGATTGTCCGCTAGACAAGAAAAGCGAAGATACATACAAGACACGTGCCTGGCGACATAACTGACAGCTGTCAAGATGCAGGGACTTGTCTGACAGTTCCAGTGCCGGAGGTGGACCAGACTTATCGTTCGTACTCCGTTGCCACCCCTACTCAGACCCCCATTTCTCCCTGATATCTGTCAAGAAGGGGTGAAGTGAATCGCAACAACCTTCCTTCCTCATAATTCCGTCACTATTGGATTTCCTGGTCCCCGTACGATCGACACAATACATTGTCTGCGATGTTTATCGCTGTCTGAACTACCTAGAATATTCAGTAGTGGTGACATACTACTGACATCTTGTCTTATAGTATCGAGTAGATTTATTTTTTGTTTTTCAGATTTTATTTTGTGGCTTATTTTTATATTTTGCTTCAAGTTTTGTACTTATGTATCTTGTTTTTTTTTCTTTTCCTTTTATGCCGTAGTTACTCTGTTACTCGAAAATTTTTTCCTAAGCACGTAAAAAAAGAGGAATGTCGTATACAATCCGCTTTAAAAATGGTTACATTTGACTACGAATTATAGGGACGTCAAGATAGTGTTGCCAGTACAAAGATTTAGCGAAGAATTTTAAACTTTTTTTTTTTCCTACGCGCGAATTGCTAATAATCAACCTCGCTAATCATGGAAAAAAATTATAAACAATTAAGTAAGAAAAAAATTAACCAAATAAAATTTTACGTAGGCAATTTTCATGTTTTCGAATTTCAAGAATTTTTAAACACTTTATTTTTTGTTTTTTTTTTTTGCTCGTTTTCGTGCATCAGGTTAATTTCATTTTGCAATTTTTTTTTCTTTTTGTTGAGTTAAACGCGGAGAATTTTTACAATTATCAGATTTTATAGCGTTTAAACTAGAAAATATTTATAATGGCGCAAACATCTATCCGAGAATTTAATAACAACATTGATATATTTATAAAAAAAAAAAAAAAAAACGTTATCTTCGCTCTCTCTCTTTTTCTCTCTTAAGAAGAAGAAG
Source organism: Olivierus martensii (assembly GCA_000484575.1). Taxonomy (NCBI): domain Eukaryota; kingdom Metazoa; phylum Arthropoda; class Arachnida; order Scorpiones; family Buthidae; genus Olivierus; species Olivierus martensii. The sequence goes on from AYEL01024679.1 coordinate 14,439, forward strand.
GGGAAAGTAAAAAAAAAAACTAATGCTGGTGGATGCACATTTTGCGATTAGAAACAGGTTTCAGCTCGAGATGAATTACTTTCTACACAATTCGAGAGCAGATCGTTTCTTGGAAGAGAACTATATATCTGGCGTTCTCGGGACGTAGCACTGAGTCTCGCTGTCCATCACTTAGTCCTATTAGCCGGGGTAGTGACGTCATTGGGGGATCCCAACATGACAGGTCGCTGATAAACGGGTAGGAAGACTGCAGTCTCTGGTCGGTGATAAACACCGAATCTAACGCGGCAATCCCCGAAACATAAATATCGCTGTTGCTTGTGTTGACGGTTATTTACGATGGGCGCAAAACCGTCCGACTACGAGACCCCGGGTGTCGAAAATTCCCTGGTGCATCGCCCAAGTTCCATAAATCAAGGTATTGTGCTTGGATCTCGTTCGCTGAACAATGGAATTCTTACATACCCTAGTGAGAACTTTGTATCGTTCCAGTTTCAGTATTTGTTTCTTTTTTTTAACATTTTATTTCTCTTAATGTATATGTATATATATATATATATATATAGTTTCGAATTGAGGATTTCATGTATCTTGTTCTTAATTTTATTTATTTATTTTTTAAATTGCATCGATCCCTTAAAATGATAATTTTATAAAATATATATATTCAGTTTAAAAACTTAATTCGATTAATAGACAAATTGCAGTTTTTCTTATGATTTTTGAAATAAGATCGATATATTTTACAATATTTGAAGTGATTTTTCTGTACAGTACAAAGATATTCACTTGTTGAAACATTTTTGATAACCTTTTCATCTGTAAACTCTCAAATAACATCGTTTAAGACGAGTAAAATATTTTTAATTCTTATTATTAACATTTAAAGAGAAAAAGAAACATTTTATGTAACAGATCCCTATCCGATAATGATTTAATATAAACTTTCAGATAAAGAACGTTAATAAGCTGAAAGCTACACTCTTTACTTTCTCTCCCTCTCTCTCTCTTTCTCATTCTATTCTTATTTTCCATTATTAATTCCTCTCAGTAGATGCCCGTTTACGTAAGGAAAATAGCGTGTTTACACTTGACCAAATTTCTACATCTAGCAATCGCTTCTAAATACACAATGTAAACAGCGCCTGAAGATACGGCTTTCTCGCAATTACTCACCTGTTGTGGCGAACTTGCATAACTACCGACTCTCACAATGGATTTAATTTTATACCCGCGATCGTATCTTTAAAATTAATTGCATAAATTTGATATGTTTAACGTAACGTTAACGTCGCGTCGAAAATAATAACGTTGTTTTCCGCATTACGAAAACGTTCGAAATTGCATCCCGATCGCGCCTTACTCTAAATATATTTGATAAAAAAAATTCGTTTTTTTATTTTTTATTTTTGCCTTATCGTGCTTTATACCTGTAAAAAAAAAATGTAAGTAATCGACACGTGGTGTCATTCCTAGTGGTTGCACGCATTATACTTGCCATTAAACCGACAAGAAAGGAACGAATCCGAAGCAGTTTCTACCGGTTTAATTCCAATTCTTGTAGAAATTCGCAGTCATTTTTTCCTGCCTATCGTAAATTTTAAAATATCTGATAAAAAAATAAACATTTCGGTCCCCGAAGCCTTAATCAAATGATCAGTAGTAGAATGATTTAAGCTTTTGTATTATCTCTTTCTCGCTCTTTTTTTTATTCTCTTTTTTTTGCGCTAGTTCTTCTCCGGTTGAGGTTATTTAGTTTCGAATGCAAGAAAGAATTATTAGGATATTTTACGCATTTGCTATTCATACGAATAACATATCTCTTGTCTTTTTTAATGAATAGAAATTGTGACTGCGGTGCGTAGAATTTATAGAAATTGGAATAGGAGAGAAAGAGAGAGAGACGAGGAGACGGTTAGTTTTATTTTCTAATTTTTTTATGCATATTTGGCATTTTGACTGACGACACGTTCATCAGATCAATTAATCAACCGTGTAAGATTGTTTAATGCGACATTATCCGAGTGGGACTAATTCACTTTAGTGTTTAATTTAAAGCCTGATTATCCTTTTAAAGGCAGGATTGATAAATAAGCTAAGTCGGCAATTGTTCTTGCGGTATGTGCACCACATTCTCCAATCGATATATTAAATATTGTTATTCTCCTTACGGATTTCCAGCCGTCAGTTTTCCACTCGCCGATTGATTTCTCAGTCTGTTTTTTTCTAATCGTCTTTTTTCTCCTCTTCTTTTTAAATTCATCGAGTAAAGTTTGCACATGGTGTTAACACGATGGTAACCGTCCATGGAGACAACGGGCATGTCCGTCGGAGACATCCCAAAGCTCAAATTGGAATAAGTTTCCAGAAAACGGGACTCTAATCGATTGGAGTTTATTAAGAGGTCAATATTTTTTTGTATCCGAAAAATTGGAATTATTGGATTTTTAGGGCAAAATATAGGATTAGACTGTTGATTAACTCTGACAGTTTTGACTGACGCTCTCTCTCTCTCTCGTTCGTCTCTGTACAGCTAATCGGGAAAGGTGACGTGTCGCTTTTTTCAAACTGTTTTTTAATCCAATAAAAATACCGCAGATCTTACACCAACACTCAACCATTTAGAAGTGCGATTCAACGCTAAAGAGTACGAAGTGATCAATGCTAAACAAACTATTTAACTGATGCATTTCTCCTTTCTAGCTTTAAAAAAAATGACTTTAAAAAAATACTTCCCAACTTTGGACCGGTTTAGTGCGTAAGCGTATAAATTAACTGTTGAATATAATTATAGTCGGTACAGTTTTAAGGACAAATTAAAGATTTTACGCGTAGACAAATTATATATATAATGGAAATTACGCATTCCACACGAAAGATTTGATCTTCCATCTGTAAAATTTGTTAGAAATGACAATTCCTAGCTTATTTTTATTACAATTCGCTTATATTTGGCCTAAATATGTAATATATATATTACGAAATTGTGCTATAAATAAATAATAATAAACAGCATGATTGTTGTATTTCAAATATTGTTTTTGTTTACTCGAGTTTTATAAAAAAAGCGAGTAAACAGATTTTTACAGAAAGTAGGATACATCACATTTAAAGACTATACAATCTACAGAATCAAATTCTGATAGTAGATCCCTCGATAGAGATGTTCATGCGAAGATAAATTGACAAGAACCAACATCATCATCTCTCTCTCTCTTTCTTTCTCTATTCTTGCACGACGAATAAATCTTTTAATAATTAAAATAAGAAAAATAGCATTTCGAATCCTTTTTCTACACGAAAATTTTTAATAATTCGTATTAAATAATCTACATCAGAAATATATTAAAAAAACAAAAATAAGAAGAACAGAGAAAAACAAATATAAAACACGGGATTGATGTCAAAAAAATTACATTAATTTTCCATAGTTTCCAAATTTTGAGTATGATATTTCATTACCTCTAATTGTTTTTCAGAAAATGACATTTTGAAATGAAACAAACTTTGCTAAAAAGTCTTGACAAACATCACTTTATCAACAACTGAAGAAAAAATAAAACCAGTAATAACTCGAGATGACAGACGCATCTAATGAACTGTAGGCATGAGAAAACAATTTCATCCCTGTACTGCGAAAGACATTTGAGTCGTGACAGCGACAAAAACCGGTGACAGTTTCTTCACACGTGACTTTATATGACTATTTCTTTCGAGATACGTACATCTTGCTAATTATCAATTCGCTCCCCTGAGGGGATAACGCCTGCAAAACTGACACATGGCGATGGTGGGGCATAGTTAATTAATGAAACAATAGATACTCTTTTAGGTCATGCAGGACAGAGAGGCCACATCCCTTCAGGTGTTCAAAATGTCACATCTTAAAGATTCACTTGAGCTAGAAGGGAAAAAAAAACATTTATTCATTTACCGTTAGTTTTTGTTACTGAAGGCACTGAAGGAAAAAAAAATTCTGTCTAAGATATATGTTTCTAGTCCGCGATGCATACTTTGACCTGAACGGAAATTATGTTTGGTTCTCACGAGAGAAAGAAAGAAAAGCTTTATCGAAACAAAGATAAACGGGTTTATTTTTCACTGCTGCTTAAAAAAAATTTTCTCTACGTATTGTTAGTTATTGTTGGATTTCATTTCTCGTCGTTAGACGGCTGTTTATTTACAGTCAGAAGGTTTGGAATTATATTTTTATTATAGAATTTGCGCCCCCTCGTGATCAAAAATTATCGATCGTAGCCAAAAATCAGCCCAAATTTTTTCTTTTTGTTCTTAAGAACCGTAGGTTCGGTTGTTAACTTTCCAAAAGACGACCTTCCTTCATCAGTGTTGCAATTTTTTCTTAACCGTAGGTTCGGTTGTTAACTTTCCAAAAGACGACCTTCCTTCATCAGTGTTGCAATTTCGCTTCCGGTCCGTCATCGTAACTCTCGTTTTCGATTAGAAAACGTGGAAATTTCATTGTATCCACCTAAATGCCTTGTAGGTATAATCGGTGCTCATAAATTACATCAAGATATTCCAGTATCTATTTTTTCTTTTTGATTTTTTAGTAAACAAGGCGAGTCGCACGTGATCGGTGACGTCATTAGATAGTTATCCATCGTCCATCATTTATTTCATTGGTCAAAGAATAGACCGGATGCTAGATTAGACGTGCAGGTATCAGTCAGCGACAACCTCGAGGCTAGTTGTGACAAATGTATCCTTTGCAAACAATCTTTGACTTCCACTTAATCCTAGCTTTCTAAGTTGTACTTTCGAGCAAGAGGAATCACGCTATCGCAGAACAGGTTTCTAGTTTATTTCCCCCACCCTTGTATTTCTTCTACGGGCCTATTAATCACTTCAATGTTCAACGTCATTGTGTCCACACTTTGATATGTTTGTTTACATCACAATAGACTACACATCTGTATTAGTCAAATAGAAAACTAAAACTTGTCAGTCGCTCTTACAGCTTCACATCAGGATCCCATTGTTAGACTATTTTGTGGTTGTTATTAATGTGGCAACACTACTGTATTTCGCAACGGTTGACACTGTCCTGTGTTCATTGTACATTGATGCCAACTGTCATGTTCGAGGTTGTGTTGCCAGATGAATTATTGAAATATGATTTATAACGATTGTTTAAATAACATTTTGAAGATAAAAAGTATTGTTATTCTTGAGATAAATGAAGTAATATATCTTCGTGTAGTTACGCGTACGGTCTGTAGCGTGTTTAACGCTTTACACTAGCTGTTTATTTTATAAGTAATTCTGTGTTTCGACAGAGTAAAAGGAATTTTTAAAATCAGATTAAATCCGAAGGTTGTATACCGCACTTCCATCCGTATTATTCTTGGAATACCTGTCATTCTCTTTTTACCTGACTTTAGCCGAGTCATTCGACCTTTCATTCCCTCATATAAATCACGGTCTAACATATACTTCACTTTCCCACGCTCGCGTAGCACAACTGACCGGTTCTCACTATCCGTTCCCTTTCTCCTCTCAATGATCGATAGGCATTCACGTGACCCTCCCCCAGCTGTCACGTGGGTGGTGACGTCACCGACAACCACCCGTCACACAGGTGTTAAACGTACAGCATATCGGGTCGTATCATCATCATTCCGGTTAGCAACTCTTCCTTAAAGCCATGTGCGCCAGGACTTAAGAGCACATTATTTAATTATTTATAAATGCTAAATTATTTTAAAGGTAAGAAAAATGTTTACTAGATTTAAGTCATAATTTTTAACTGTATTAATTGCAAATGCGCAAAATTTTATATAATGCGAAAACAGAACAGATGTTTTGGGTTTTAAAAGTTTTTGAAATATTTTAACAGCAGATTTAGAGGATTTGCATTATGCAACACTGTCAATATTGTACGAGCAATGTATTAAGAACAAATATAGACTTTACATAAGATCAAATCTTTTATCAAATGTCTATATGTATATTATAAACAATAGATTTTATTATATAACAAATAAGATATAAAAAAGCATGTTAGCAAGCATTCTTATGCTTTCCTCCAAATACTTCGATAAGATAAGAATTCAAATATATATATTTTTAAATTTAGCATAGAAAATTGTTTAAAAATTACATATTTATAATTATTTTAATAGTATATGTTGCAAATATAGAAGGTAGTTTCCATGATATTTCCCCATTATTACTAAACAGGATCAGTGTTATTTATGATACGTATTAGTTGCTCAGTCCGTATACAAAAAAGACTTGCACGACCTTGAGAAAGTTGCAATATTTAAACCAAATTTCGCTCTATATTTCTTATTTTGTCTAACATAATAGAATAATTTCGCGTTAATAAAGTGACATTAATAATAATAATAATGATAATAATAATAAAGAATGTAATGCCATCTAGAGTGACGAAATAAAACTAAATTCGTTCTCCTTCGCAATTTTTGGCTCCTTCATAAAATGCGAGACGAAAATAAAGTTTATTTTTTTGCAAGCTACCTGTTAAGGAAAAATTTCTTTCTATAATTATATATATATACTAGCTAATAATTGTTTGTTAAAATATATTAGAATGAAGAGTAACATGCGATTTTGCAGATTATGCAAATGAATGGATACTGTCATGATGACTGCAGTCATAGAACAGGTTTTTTTTTTTTTTTAATTATTTATGGTTTTAATTATTCAGGCGGCATATATGTAGAGGAATAAAAATGTCAAAATTAGTTAGAATGAGTTACTAACTCTCTTTTGAGCAATGTTTCCTTTAATAAATCGTAGTTTTTCGTCATTTAAACATTATAAAAATCGGGGAAAAAAAGTCCGAATAACGCCGTTTAACTTCCTGTTTCTCTACAACTGTAAAATGCTTTTAGAATCATTAATAACGAAATTATTGCCGCAGAAAGAAATTTAATCGTATTTTATTATTAAAAATCCAATTTTTGTTTATTAATAATAAAACGGATTATTATTATAATGGTTGCTAAAACGATTTAAATCCATAATAGCTTTTACCTTTGCTTGATTATTGTAATTATTAAATTTTAATCAAAATAACTAGAAATTTCTTAATAAGCATCTAAATAAAGCAATTTTGTGGTAATCGGAGACTATTAAAATAAGTTTTTAAGTATTTTTCTGCTCATTTAGTTCAATAAAAGATAATAAGTTAATGGTTATTCCCTAATTGCCGAAGAGGAAAAACGGGGGAAAACGTACGGAAGAGAGACATCTAGTATCGAATGTATAAACTACAATGTTTGGGATTTTAATCATATTGCAGTTACGAAAGCTGATTGGTCGAAGATAAAATATATTTATAGTAATAAAATGTCGATTAGTTTATACTCTGCTTGTGTTTTTTTTTCCTTTTATTTAATTGGGAAAGCATCGGCGGTACGGCAACAGGGAAGAAGAGTAATTCTCTAGTGACTACGTCACGCAGTCTGCCGGAAGAGATAGATCGCTCTGCCTGACCCCTGACGGGATTCACTGGAAACTCGACGTCAACTGCATGGCCTGTAGGAAGTTCACGTTTGTCACCGGAAATAAACCCACGTGACCATAATTAACACGGTATTTTTCGACGCCGACCTTCACGTACTGGTTTGTTGAGGTGAAAGGTCAGACGAAACGGAGTCTGTCAACGACATCTGTTGCCCGATATCCGAACTTGTCAACAGCAATTTTGCATAGACGACGAGTGTTGGTTAAAGCGGAAAATAAGAATGGAAGAGATGAATGGAGGTGTTTAGTTGTACCTCAAGGTGTCACACGTCACTTGGGTTTGTTAGCGTGCTCTCCAATTAAATTGACAAAAGTCGTTTAGGATTTCCGTGATTGCTTGCACTGAAGAAGACGGATTAAGTTTTCCTCTTCGTCTTCCAGGGTTCGAATTTCTGCAGGTTGTTTGCAATCCGACTTTATTTTTCTTTTATTAGTTTTTTCTTTCCGTCTTTTGTTCTTTAGAAAGGTAGAAAAAATAAGTATGTCGTGATATTCTTCGACAAGAAGTATAACAGGTATGATTTTGTTAGAAGTTATTGATGTTTAATGATCGGAAGTTGAGTAAAAACAATTCGTGTTTTTTTTCTTTTTGTATCTAAACCCGGTTACCATCTGCGAATGTTGATCTACCGCTCGTGTTAGGCGATCTATTTGTTAAAGATTATAACAGATTTTAAGCGATTTTTACTGCATACACGAAGCGATAGATCACTGCCATAATTAGCATATAAATTTATAAATATTTTCCTTTAACATAAAGAGCGTCATTACATAAATAGCGATATGATAATGAAGAGAATCGGCTGTACGTCAAAGCATCATCTTGTAGAAAACGAAAGGAGGCGTATTTTAATTTCGTGGAGCTAAAAAGCCAAAATTTACCGATTCTTTCCGGAAAAATCCGCCTACTCGGCGACCCCACGTGATATATGGTCTCCCCATCGTGTCCGCTACGAGCAACATAAATAACCAACTTGATGTCTCTCCTACTCACTTTATTTTGTGTGCCGATGTTTATTTATACAGGCGTAATAAATTGTAATAAGTAATATGGTCCTATGTGAGAAGACATTCTGGGAAAAAGATATAGATTCTGACAGCTTAAAGAATATCTATTGGCCCATCTATAAAGATGCGATATTATATTGTTTCAATAAACCGTTTGCTGATATAAGTCGGCTTTAAAATATTCTCTTCTCCGACTGAAAATTTTTGAAACGACAGCAAAACAAAAACAAAAATATAATATATATATATATATAAGGAGGATATTAACAGTGGTTGACAAAACACAACTTGTTTTACACACACCTCTCGATTTCGGTTTTGAAATTATTTTTTTATTTATTTTTTGCGTAATAATATTTTTTTTTATTAGACTAAAACGTCCGGTATTAAACTTTTGCGCCATTCCACTTCCGGTATATCGACACGTGCTCGAGTACTTTGCGATTATTTCTCGTCCTTCACGCGATATCGAATTCTCGCACAGTTAATTTAGCTAAGAAACCGAATTTTCTCTCTCCCCTTTGGCATCTGCAGAAAAAAATGGCAACCGTTAGGCTTACCTAATCGTACGGGCATCGCTGGCCATCAATTGTACAGCCTCTCCTCTCTATAATCTCGCTCCATAGCCACGGGCGGCGTTCCGATCGCGCTTCAACCACAATCTCCTAGCTGAGTTTTTGCCTCTATCTGTTTTTCTATCCTTTTTTTCCCCCTCTTGCTTCTCGGATGCACATTTTATTGTTAACTGATGGATGCAGAATCGTTTCCTCCTTTGTCGGAACAATCGTTTTCGCTTTTTCTTCGTTTAACTTACATTCTTTAGAAGCATCTCCTACTTATTTTGCTTACCGGCTTGATAGCGTTTCACAGCTAGCGTTTTTTTTTTCAAATTCTTATAGGCCTACGTATAAATTCTTAAAATTTTAACTAAAACGACATATATAATTTTTTTTACTAAAGCGCTTCTGTTCATTAGACGAAAAATTTAATACGCCATACGATGGCTTATCCTTATCTGTTAAGTCATTCTATATAAAAAGGCCACTGACTTCGCTATCGTTTGAAGTTTTCTAGTGGTGGTTTTGGAGAAAAAATTTAGGCCACATATATTCGACGTTTTGTAACTCAACTACAAGTACTGCCTACAGCGTATAATCATTAAGCTCCTTTCTATCATTTGACGCATATTTTGTAATATTTAAATTATAGGCCTACTGTTGGATAAAGGACGAATTGGATAATATTGTCCTTCTCAAGGCTGCAAACGGTCGAGATGATAACTTATTCATTTGCATGAGAAAAAGATTCAAAGGCGTTAAAGTACAAAAACAATATTATAGACTTTATATCGAAAAATCCCAGCAATATCTTTTCTACTTTACAGCTTAGCTTTATCATCATAATTTTTAAAAATAAAAATAATTAAATTAATGAGATTGCAGGAACGATAATTAAAAAACAAAAAAATATTAGTCTTGATGCACGAATATAATGGATCTAACTAATGAATGTTAGAATGATTTTTGAGCCTCTATGTTAGCTAAAAATGAATATTTGCAACTGCATTTGCAAATACTGTATTTAAATATGCGACATCCAAGGTTACAATGCTATCCGTTTACTTCTTAACGCCATCGAGAAGGAAGTGATAAAACTATTCCACCTATCCTGTTGAAGTATAGCAAAACAAAATCATAAGGAAATGTTATGAGACGATGAAAGATAAAACTCTTTACGCCCTGAGTAGTATGCTTAGAGACTAAATGTTCTCAGTTATCCTGTTAAGTAGCATAAGAAAGACCTACGTGTATGAAATTCGAACAAAGCGAGATTGTGTACGAATGTAAAAAAAGTAAATACTTTATCATCAAAATGGCTTTTTTTAAGTTCATTAGTGTGAGTCGTCGTTATGTCATCACATACGTAAAGGATTATAGTATTAAACGGAAAGTATGCATTGTATGCAAATGACGAGGATAAATATCATTTCTAGGGAGGATTCAATTCTTAGTAACAGATAATTTGCAGAATTCATGGCTGTTATGAAATTAATCAACTGTAGTGAGATAAGATCAGAAAAATGTGATACTCTTAAAATTCTGGTTTGGTGATATGAAACCAGTCGTGAAGTTGGTTGCTTTTCCTTCACTTTATTGTCGGTTCTAGACCCTGAATCATCTCTCCGATTTGTTTCGAGTTCTTATGTTATTTAATGTGTAATGTATTGAAAGAATCTTTGATATAATCATATAAATAGAATGTGAGTAAAAACAGAAAACAAAAAAAAATATATAGTCCTGTTTCAAAAAGCAATATGTCAACTATTCGATTTTCAGGATGGGAAAAAGATATGGTGGATTGTTCTTTTCTGTATTATAAACGAGAAATACAGTTCCAGCTTTAGAATTTCCTTCGTATAAATATTTATAAGAAGAAAAGCAACAAGGAAAGCGTATATCTTAACTTAATTTTTAAAGAAGTCTCTATTGTTTTTAATCTAAGTAATAGACATCAGTCAATATGTCAACGTTTACTGCTGGGAAAACCAGTAGAATGAATAGTGAATAGCACGTGTCTTGTGGACAATCACCTCTCTTTCCCACTCCCTTCAGGTACGATGACGTCATGGGCGTTTGGCCTTATGTTTATGGCATATTTATGCAAATTAATCGTAAATCTAGGGATGGTCGTAAAATAAGTGACTATGACAAAATCGGCTTTGTAAAGAAGCAAGTTACACCCGTATGTTAGACCATTTGAGACAACTTTACCTTTTTTGATTTTTGCGATATGACGAGTAAATGTTGTTTAAATTCACTCTTTTCCAAACGTGTAATTGTTTTTAATGCTAGCTAGTTGCTTTTTTTAAGTTTTTTTAAATGTAATACATATTTGCACACACTTTTATGTGATTATGCTTTTATGCTTTTTGTAAAATTAATTGTCCTTATTTTATAATGATAGTTTAAAAATCTAACGATGATTTTTTTCTTGGTTTTAGGGGAAGATGGTGAACACAAGGATGATGGCCAAGATATTGGACAAGATGAACTGTCCAATGATAATTTATTGGACGATGGAGACACCAGCAGCGTGACCGAAACTCTACCTGGCAGGTCGACACCTGGCAGTCCCACACCTTTAGCTGCTGATTCACCTGTACACTGTCGCGTTCAAGATTTGGAAGAAGATAGTTTGGGACACATGGACAGCAGTGACAGGTGTGAAACTCACGTATCGCCTACAATTACGGACAGTGTGACCGAAAACAGCATGTGTGTAGAAAGCGGGAATCATCTTACAGAAGAAGATGGTCCTCTTGACTTTAGCTTGAAAAAATCAAGCGAAGAGACATTAAATGTAGCAACACCAGAAGAAAATGGACTTTCCCCCGAACATCAAGACAGCCCACTAGATCTATCCATTCCGAGGAGAAGAAAAGACATCGCAGATTATCATCGTCAAAACAAACTTGCTCGTATCGACCCCACTTTGACGAAACCTAGCAGTCCATGGGGTTACTGTGCTCCAAAAACTCTTCTTCCCTTAGCACCAGGTAAGTCTTCAGTCGAAGTGTCCCTGTGGAACGGAAAAGTGAAAAGTCATAAATCATCAAATTCTAGCAAACACTCTTCTATGGTGCATCAATATTCGTTGCTTCAAAACAAATGCACGAGTCCCACAAATGCTTCAAGGGAAGTAAATGTTAAAATTGGACAAAAAACTGAAACAAGTGATAAAAGACAGAGTGGAAGACAAAATCCTTGGCAGACACAATGGATCAGCAGAAGCGGTGAACAGACTCGCGATGTATTCACTTGTGTTTGGTGCAAAGAGTCGTTTCGTAGTCTGTCTGAGATGACTATTCACATGAAACAATCGCCAAGATGTGGGATGGCTGGAATGCAAGCATCTGTGCCTGTCTCTGTATCATCTCCTACCTCTCAACCTCCTCCGCCATCTCTTTCAACACCTTCCAAGTCGTCGTCATCCACATCATCATCATCGACGGCAACTTCGAGTTCTAATGTGCTTATGAAAGAAAGCATGCCTCTTCCCAGAAAACTAGTCCGAGGCCAAGATGTATGGTTAGGTAAAGGGGCCGAACAAACAAGACAGATATTAAAGTGCATGTGGTGTGGTCAGTCTTTCAAGACTTTAGCAGATATGACTACACATATGAGAGTTACTCAACACTATACAAATATCATTAGTCAAGAACAGATAATCTCTTGGAGGAGTCCGGAAGATAAAATGACTTCTCAGTCTCAAGTTAATGCTGTATTGACGTGTAAAGTATGTGATCAAGCTTTTGGAAGTCTCAAAGAACTTAGTTATCATATGGTGAAAAATTCACATTACAAAGAACATATATTAAGATCTATAACAGAAGGCGGTGGTAGAAGACGACAAACCAGGGAAAGGAGGAAAAAAGCGCTTCCTGTTCGCAAGTTATTAGAATTGGAAAGAATGGAAATTAAAAGGAATCGAACTCATTCCGATAACGGTGAAGTGTCTTCCAAGGCTGAAGTAGTAGATGGAAAAATTACTTGTGAAGAATGTGCAGAAAAAGTCGATGCCAAAGACTTTGTACTTCATATTAAGAACTGCACTCAAAATGCTTCGAGGTCGCAACAATTATTAAAAAATGCTTTGCTCTCAGATGGAAATGGTAAAAGTCAAGAACCATCCGACATATCATCCACTTCAGCGAGCAATGTCTCCCGATATTCTCCAGAAGCCAAAGACTTAAGCCATTCCGCTGATCATTCTCCTAGCGAACAACCACAAACTAAAATGAGCGATGATCCAAGTGATACCACTTCTGTTCTAAATGCTATTGAGAGATTAATAGAGAAGAGTTTTGAAAGTAAGGGAAGAAGAGGTAATTCCACTACAGGAATCCTTCAAAGACTTGGAATTGATGAAGAAGTATCTCCACCATGGCATCCTTCAAGTTCTCCTGGTAAATATGGAATGCTCAAAAGTCCTGGCTTACCTCCCGGTTCTCCACTTGTGGACGGGATAGCCGATGTTAAACTTCCTCCATTTACCGTTGGTAGTTTTAATCAGGAGGATAAAGCTAGGCCATCTTCATGCAATGCAAACGAACGTAGTCGAATGTCAACTCCTAGCAGTGTGACATATACTAGTTCTCCTGTATATTCACCTCCTACATCCCCTGTTGTCGATCAACAAGCTGCAGGAAGTGCTGTTTCTTCACCCAGACCAGCCAAATCTCCTTTATTGACTTATAGTTCAGACAGTCAGAATTATCCAGATATGGACAAGGTTAAAACAGAAGAACCCGAAGATTGCATGTCACCTCGTAGTACCGATTGTCCAGAAGATCTTTCTAAAGCTGATAATGTTACAGAACGTATTGTTAGTCCTCAAGAAATAAAAGTGAAAGTAGAACCGGAGTACATATCTAGGTCACCCACTCCAGTTGAAAAGGTTCTCACTCCATCACCAGAACCGGAAACGAATAGCAAATTCCGAAAAACGAAAAGAGAAGAGACTGACGAACAGAACAGTCCCTCTCCAGCTTTATCTTCTAGCAGTGGCGTTCAGAATTCTCTTGATGCCACTGTTGACCATCCATTAAAAGAACTGCAGAAACTTTTGGACAAAACAGATGCTCATTTATCACGCCCTACATTGCCTGCTGCACCGGGATCAATTCTCGCTTTTAGCTGGGCCTGCAATGATGCCACAACATCAGATTCACTCATGAAGTGTGCCTTTTGTGAAACTCACTTCATTTCCAAAGGAGCCTATAGGCACCATCTCAGCAAAATGCATTTTGTAAAGGAAGGTAGTACAACGGATTCGGCGTCTTCGTGGAAGGCTACTCAGGGTTCAAAAAGCAGTACAGATGGTAACAGTTCTCCAAAAGATTCACCAAATTCTTCTTCTCAAGGAGAAACGCCGCACTCCAAATTTCTGAAATATACAGAATTGGCGAAGCAGTTATCTAGTAAATATGTGTGAAATGCGCATCAAAACATGATGCATCTTTCCGATTCCAACTTCCAAATTACCAACAGATGCCCGAAAGTGACAATAATTTTACAAAAAAGAGCACGTCATTCACAATTCTCTACACAGATATCTATCCGATATCAAAAGTAGAATGTGTCGATGAAGCTGCCTTCACGCTTCTTGTCCTCCTCTTCTCTCTTAAACTTCGTTCCGATGATTTCCGTTCACCAACGTGAACCCAATATTTCCAAAATACTGCTCGCTCCCATTAATGTGATAATCATGTGAGTTTCGAGCAAAAATATTGCATTTATCTCGGACATTGACGAAAGAATATCCCAAACACATTCCAGAGACAATTGTGGGGAATAGCAAGGAGGAGCGAAGGAGAAAAAAACCTCAGGAATGTTCAATAAGTGGGGATTGTGATTTTGATTTTCTCTAAACCTGATCCTTCTCATTCGCAATAGTGTGCAAATGTTCCTCACTTGATTCTGCGAAAAATCTGGTCAAAGGAGAGAAACATGTGATTGAAACATCTGAAGTACAGCAATACACATTTCCTCTTAATTCCCGTGTTCTGGTCTCATCCTTAAACTCCCCCGCCTTCCTCCGAAGTTTTGCAAGTACTTACAAGACATTTATGTTTCTTGCATCTTAGGTGTGTAATTTTTCCGAGTGCTTCCCCTGTTTTCATTGTACATAGTGACATGAATGGTTATAAAAATGTACATCTTTATATTGTTATTATTTATTACTAATGAATCCTACCGTGGTCGTTCATACCTGGAACCGATTAAAGAGGTTGTTTCTTCTTCTCGGACTCAGTCAATTTGTCGTCATTCACATATATAAATGGACACACACCAGTTTGCATTTTCATTATTATTATCATCGGGATTATTTTTACGCGATTCGCGAAAATTTTGACGTGATTCTGATGCATTGAAATTAAAGGAAACAAATCGATAATGATGCTATTATTTTAGTATCATCAACCACAAGAAAGATCTAGCGTGTTTTATCGATTGTGTGTCTCTGTCGCTATTTGCTGTGATTCCTATTTATTTGCTTGATTACTGTTTAAAAATCAAATCATCGCATTGCTAACAGGAAAAAAATACAGGAAAAATATTTAATTCATCTCAATTTTACATATATTTTTTTGTTGTTTTGGAGACTTAACGATAAAACTTGAGATCCAGAAGTACATCATACAAAACCACTAATAACTTGAATAGGTAATTTATTACGGTTTTAAATTCTACATCCATCATTGCAACAATTTCAAGCTTTATATAATATCCATTGTTCATGTTTCCATTGTGTAGACATTTAAAAAAAACTTTTAATAATAGTTTAGCGGACTAAAAATAGCCAGAAAGGTAATTATGGTATTATACAATTTTACTAGACGGAGAATTAATCCGAGTCGGAATATAAGCTAAAATTTTCTTCTTAAATGAACTGTTACGAACTTATAATTCGTGGTTATCTCTATAATGTAAATTTTTTCATGTATATATATTTTATGTGAGTACATCCAAGATTATTCGGTCAGCCATAAGATGGTAGTAAAGCTGCTCTGCTGAAGATCGAATTCCCCGCTGTGCTAAGTATGCTTTGTGTTGTCTATAATAGAACCCATTACGAGAGTTGTACTTTCTATTAACCCTGAATACAGATGTAGTAAGTCGTTAGCCAAAAGCTATTTACCTGTACCGGGTATAAGGAACAACCCCAGGGGCTCCAGAACATAGAAGATCGTGTCATTGGTTTGTGATGGAAAAAAAAGGCATCAAATTATAGACAGACAGTTAACGACTTACTTCTACTGCATTCTACTCCGCGGGGGGAAGAATTCAGTAGAAGCCTCTGTACCTCATCCTCGGTATTCCCTGTTGTGTCATCCGGCCAGCTTCAGCCAATAATTATTACGGCGAACTGTACACTCTAGGGACACTTTCTAGCATGGCCGACGTTGATTTACCTGCCCTCTTGCGGAAAGCATCGGAACTGACGGGCCAGTTGTAATTGAAAGCTGATTTATAGTGAAGCCGAAGCCATCTGGCTTGAGAGTTTATTACAATATATAAAGATGGTGTGTGTGGATAGGATAGTTGCAACCTTCTCCCAATTGGTGCAAGAATCTGAAATATTGTATCGTTACACCACACTGACTGCCGGACATTTGTGCGCGCCAAGCCAAAGACTATTGTTCAGGCCTGTGACGTCACACTTTCCTGCCGCACCATTTCTTGCACGCTTTTATTTCCTGCAAATTTTTCTAACTTATTCGCCGATTTTCTTAACGTTTTTTTCGATCAGTTTCGAGACGAAAATTTAAAAATAAAATGCAGGACGTTTTAAAATTTTTATCATTAATCAGGTCTAACGCGCGTAACATAAACTCTTCGAAATTTGGACAAAGATAGATTTTTGGACAAAACTCGTCCGGGACATATATAGCATCGGTTGTCGATTTACAATATACAGGAATTAACTTTATGTAGTAGAGACGATCGCTACACGAAAATTAATCGCTGTGCTGATTAATTGCTTTACGTTCGTCTCCAAAAGTTACACGGAAATTTGCTGGAAACACGTAATAAATGGCATAAATCCAGTTAAATAAAAGTTTGATTGCGTTAATCTGACGTTTAGACCAGTTGTTTGTGCAATATCGTGGAATTTAAAAGGAGAAAATGCGAAATTTGGTCGTGCATCGCATCGCATTACTGCTCGAATACAGCAAATTATTGAGGATTGGTAATAAACTTTTTTGTACTCGGTCCTACTCCAGTTTTAACCTAAAGACGTTTAAATCGTCGTCAGATTGATTATATTTTCACAAGATGCAGTTTCTTTATTGGATTCGACGTTAATAAGTTGATTGATGATGATAATTTCGTGGCATTTTCTTTAAGATCTCAGTGGGAATCAGTTTAAAAGAAATGTTTAATAATAATCATCATATTTATAGTTTCGTGTCTTCCCTAAATCTCAATTTCGCTATATTCCAAGATGGCATTCGCATTAGACTGAATTGGGAGGTATAAGGTTAAAGTGGAGAAGGTCATCAAATTGCGTGCAATATCTTGATTAATTTGACTTTTATGGCCTTCGTAGCTTGGTATCCGTCACAGGAGTTTCGCAATCAGTCCTCCACCAATCATGTCAGTTGTCAGACACGTCACGTGGCCTGCGTTTGGCCATTAATAATTAACTGTAAGGTGGTAATTTCTTCCTTAATTACAACACTGCATCTTAATCATGGCCGGCCCCATGGACGTCAACCAGAGCCACAACGTGATTGGGTAATTAAGCAGAAACATTATGTACTCTAGCATCACGTGATCGTCAGCCAGAGAAAATAGACGGGAGCCTTTTACCGGCTAAACGCAACGGTTGACTAATAATGTTTAGTTGGTTAATGTGTTCAAACGATAAATGGTATGTCAATGATGGTAAGTAAAGCCAATGATACAAGCGCTCGCCAAGGTGCTATGTCCACTGCCTGTTATAGGCCTACCAGGTTATTTGCCAAAGGAAATGCAGCAAATGACACGTCACTCTTTGATGTAGCCAGTAGAGAAATATGTAAAACTTCACGTCAACAACTACAAGCAGAGACATTTCATTAGTTTGCAAGCTTAATGAATTCAAACGAAACTTTTCTCGGTACTTCAATTTAATGAACACTTAAACAAGTTGCTTATTAATCTACTCGACATCACTCGGCTGCTTTGTAGAACACGCCACTTTAACGAAAATAAAGAAATAAAAATCAAATAAGATAAAAATAAAAAAAATACTAGATAGGCAAATGTCAGCTAATGTCTAGTTCGAAATTTGCAATCGGTTTACTAAATGACACGTCAGACTTTTGTACAGAAGCACCGACATAAGCGAAGTGTCACATCATTTCGTACAGCTTTATATATATATATATGGGTCCTGGTCTGAGTCATCAATGCAAACTGCACATCACCGAGCGGTGACAGGCTGTAAGATAACACTGCTTCCACTTATTGATACCTGAGTCGTCAGAATGATGGGTTTTGTATCGAATAACATGCGTTACGACTTTCGGCTCGTTTGCGTAAATTTATCACACAAGAATAATATTAGATTTAATAGTTATTGTGCTGATACATCACTGTAAATACACGCGATATATATATAATATATACACTTTAATCGCTGTGTTCCAAAATAAAATTTGCCGACTGCTTCGACTGCGAAGAAGAATATCTAGCTAAATCAACTTTGCTCGAATTTTAAGTAATATATAAGAAGAAGAAAAAAACAACAAAATGGATAAATCTTTTATGAAATAACCCATCAACTCCAAGCAGTTTGATATAATAAGAGGAAAGATATCCATTCCAATCTGTTATACTCTTCGCCCTCGCCTGTCACAGCAAAGTGACGACAACCATGCTACCAACGTCACTTCAACTTATCCTTAATCTGACATATCATAATTGACCCGATTGTTAGCCAGTTAGGTGTAATTATTTTTCTAATTATTCTATCGTCCTTGCTTACTTCAACTTGTTTTTAATTAAAATGCTCGTTTAACGGAAAGCATTGCTTGTTAATGATAGCAACTAGAACATTTCTAATTGGTTAGATGATGTGTCGATTTGACTTAATTCTATTTACAGAAATCGTTTGCGTAAATTTTTGTGCCTCTTTTTTTTCCCCCAAAATTTTATTTTTATTTTTCGAACAACCGAGAAGAAAATTGTATGCATTTTATACGCCATTTGATAATATGGTTTGATGGTGTGTTGCGGAGTCCGAGCAGATTAAAAAGTCCCAGCTGTTAGAGCATCGATGGAGAACTGTAAATGTTCGGAAAGTTTTAAAACTTGTTTGAGAATGATGTCTTTAAAATGCGAAGCGACCTCGGTTCTTTGTAACGTAACGACAACGGGCGTTGCTAAATGGGAAGACTAAAAAAAAAGACAACTCCTGTTAGAACGAATTAAAAACCATAACGTTTGATTACAACGTCGAATATTCTTGTTTAAAACTATAAAGAAAAACAATTTTCGGTCTCCAAAAATTCTAGAATTCCGATTTAAAGATGGATTAAGTTGCAGGAGGAACATACACACACAACATACTCTGTTTAATGATATTTGATCAACACTAGCGAGAACGTTTACAAGGTTTTTGTTAAACAGAATGAATGATGCTATTTTGTTTTATTGTTATTATTTTTTATCCCAATGTTATCATTTTTATCTCCAGTTATCTAGGCATTAGTTGACGGTACCAGTTTCCGCATTGCACCACCTCTTCGTACGCGATCATTAAGACGACTGCACAGAACCACACAGGGCAAAAGTCGAATAGGTTAAAAAAAAAAACGAATAACTTTGGGATTTCGGTTTATACTGGTGGACATCAGACTCGATCCAGCTGTGACTCTCATGAAGTTGGGGAACATTACACCCATGTTTTTGGTCGTATGATATATAGTAGTAGGGCTGTCCCAACAATAGCGTTTTACGTGGGATAATATATTACCCACATAAATCCATGTTATGCGTTGTCAGTAAACATTTGTCCAGGTAGTATAGGTGAAGACTCCACCTGTTTTGTCGCTATGGGCGTAGTAATAGTAGGTTCAGTCAGCTATCTCTTATCCGCATTGTCACATAATACAGTATAAGGCACATGTTTACAGCACTGGGGTAAAAATAGCCAAGATGTTTGGCACGTCGTCTGTCTTATTCTGCTTGTAAGAATATATCTGTCTACAGTCTGTAAATTATGTCAGTAATGATACACAAAAGTCAGAAGGATTTTGTTTTGCTGATTGTAGGATGACGTCTCCTAAGGGATTTCGAAATTTTGATGGATGCGCTAAATGAGATTTTGATGTGTGGCGCTATAACTTTACGTGGTTACGTTTATCGGAAGAATTTATTATACTGACCCATAAAAATTATAAATTTTTAAATATTTATAATTAAAATATACAGTTTTTTTTGGCAGGATGGCAAAGATGACATAAAAATGGTTTAGGCCTGCAAAGAATCGCATGAATTTCTGAACTGAATATTCGACAGTGATGAGTTTTTATGTTTTTTAAATATTCTATATAATGATTATATTCGACAGTGATGAGTTTTTATGTTTTTTAAATATTCTATATATTTTTTATTAATATAAATCTATAGAGTGGCAACGGCTGTGAGCTATAGAAATCTGGTCATCAGACACAAGAGAAGCCGCAGATATATTTCGAGTAAAATAGATAATGGGTGGTTCGCACCGTGGAGTGATTGTCCTATAGCTGTTCAACGAGTGTGACTTTTACCATTGGCTCACGTACCGGAAGGACGTACCATTAATCGTACGAGCGAAATCAGTAGAGCGCTTATGCGGTTGTGGATGAGTCAAAATACTCCCAGTAAAAAGCCGATAAGTTACAAGACTCAGCAGAAAAAAAAAGAAAAATTTCTACACAAACAAGCATCGTATGAGAATATAAAAAAAGTACCTTGGCCAGTCTTTCATCCAAGACCGACAACAGTACTCAGCAACCGTAATTTCTCCTGTTATGGCTTAGATCACGTGTCACTGGTTAGCGTGTGTAAGGGATTCGGGGGGTGGCACAGTCTTCTCTCTTTCTCTCTACTGTAACGTATGGAAAGACGTTTGTGACAAAAAGTATGAGTCGCCTTTCGGGTCGACTATAGATCAACGCATCATCTTCAGTCCAGCGGATAGTAAGCCACAAGCCGGCTGAGTAGAAGTGCGTGTAAGTGAGAAAAAACCCTCTCCATTTCCCGCATGCAAATTTATGCTCGTAGCTCCGACAGTTCCCATCTCGGAGGACTCGAGTACAGTGACAAGATGAAATACAGTTATGAGGGCTTTCATTTCGTTTTGATGTGATAACGTTGCCATGCCAATGACTAGCTGCAATACCTCCCCCAGGATAGTATAAGCGGCAGACTCAGGCAAACAACAAAGCAAGATTGCAGCGACCCGTACAACTTGAAGTACGGCTTTAATGGGAACGCAGTGTGATTAGACAACCAGTTGTGAAAACTAAGCCTTGTAATGTGACAACCATCATTTTCTGGAATGGCCTGAAATTACTCTCATCTCGCTGTAATCACGAAGAGACGGCAAGCTACTCTCTCGCTGTTGGAGGTAGAAGAGAAAAGAGACCGAGAGGAAAAAAAATTCCTCTTTCCTCCCCCCTTTCTCCCTAGTTCTTTGCTTGACGCGTTTGAGAGCGAGGAACCCTATTACTGAGTCGCGAATTGTCGCTTTTCAATGTCACAACCACGTCACATAATGACCTAAGTGAATAGCTTTTGGTATAACGTTCTGCATACCTGGACAACGGAGAATTTAGATGAGGAGGAGGAGGGGGAAAATAAAATAAGGAAAAAAAAAATAAAAAAAATTGTCATAAATAAAAGGATCTCGCATTGCCAAGTTCTTTTACTTCAATTGCGTTTCTGTACTGCTTTTTAAGAGAATAGAAATTTAAATTTTAATCCGATTCTTAACGTTCTAATAACATTGCTGTCTTTTATTGCCTCTTGTCACAAGGGAATGCAAATTTGGGATCAAATCTCGACTGTTTACTCGAAAAGACAATTCAATTTACTTAATAAATATAATCGGAATTGTTTGCATGTAGCCATTATCCTTCTTGGCCTACAGCAATTCCGAATATGGACGACTCTAAAGCAATCATATGCAAAATCAGCACACACACATTTTTATTTTTTTCTCTCTCATTTTCTTTCTATTTCTCCTCTTCGATGCCTATAGGCAGGAAGTAGGCGTACTGACTTTTAATCTGTTTATTGTCTAGACAAAATTGATTGAAAGATTATAATTTGTCCTTGCTCTTGAGGCTAACTTACTCATTTCCTTTAATTACTAAACCAACAACAGGTATGTGCAAGTAGGTCTTTAGTATACAGTATTTATGTGTGGTTTATGGTAAAGAACTCACTTAACTCTTCGATTCATCCCGTTTATAAAGCGATTGTTGCCTTTTTTTCTAATTTAATAATTGTCGTAAGTGCGGTTTAATGTTTGTTTTAATCTATCATTAACCAATTGTTTGATTAGATCTAATAGGTCTAGCTTGCTCGAAAACAAAAAAAAAAACGGTTTTTATATACCTCGTAGTTGGCTTGGAAAAATTTAAACTGGGAAGTAAATAGCCGCTGGTCCAAACTGTAAGAGGCGAACGTAATAAAATATTGGGTAATAGCCAAAAGTTGTCGTTTAATGCCAAGAAATAACATTTAGGTCTACATTTAAGTCAAGTTCTTATTATGGGAGACGTTTTTATGACCGATGTGGTCCTGAGCCATTAATTTTGGTCCCGTATCCCACAATTCCACCCGGTCACGAGTTGACCATGGCAGTGTAATTAACACCAAACAATCTCTCGGGAGAAAACGGTGGATAATGAAGGTTAAAGGCCAACTATATTTCTGCTGTCTAGAATGTTCAGTTAATGAACGATCAGGTGTAGACCCAGGTATGGGTCACCTGACAGGTAATCAAACAGGTCTCCGTCACGAACAAAAGACAGTCGGGTAATAACTGTCAGTCAGCCAAAAATCTGTTGGCCTCGCTCTGCTGAAATGAAGTCAATGAAAATTGTAGGTTAGCTATGTCCGTCCACATGATGTATTGTCCGGCAGTGGAGGTGTTTTCTACTCTCTTCAATCCAGACCAGAGAAAAGCCTCCTTCTTCTAACAATACTCCACTTATATATAACGTACAGATACAAATATCTTAAGGCGTTGTCTGCATATATGTATAAAAAAAGACTGTTGCAGAATGGAAACGTGCAGGAACAGTAATTAAATAATTAAAAAACAAATATGTGTGGCGCAAGTTTAAAAAAAATAATAAAACAATTAAATACGTTAATGCGGATGGTCTGGAATTGATAGAAACGACAAAAATAAATGCAATATGAAAGCAGAAATTGATATCAACAAATGACAATGTCCATACTTCTACTATTGAATGCCTGCTTCCTACCTACAAAGCCACAAGAATGTGGAGGCTGTTGATGTGAGGAAGAGCAGAATAGAAAGCGTTAGGCAAAGAATGTGGAACATTAAACGATCGGATCAAGTGATTTCATAAACAGTTCAATTTGTATAGAAAATATTTAAAAACCGGATAAACCCGAATTTAACGGAGATTTATCGATTTTTCGTAACGTTTTAAAAGTGCGGCTGTAAACTGTAATCGGACCAATGAATTTTACGAAAACGCATCGTCCAATTGTTACGTAACGAAAATCCTTTGTTTATCCCCCCTCCCTTTCCATAGCAGAAATGGGACGATGTAATTAATAATCTCGTCCCAGTGTGTCTTCTCGTATGCAACGAGTGGTGGGTGGACGAGACGTGCGACTTGTCATAAGCGTGCATGACTAATGAGTTTTGTGTTTTTGGTGTTTCACCACTGTCAACTGCACCATCCCCGATTTGTCAAATTTTAACAGGGTACGTTCCGAACATCGGCATCATTGCAATTGCAACTGTAGGGCTGTTTCAACAGTTTCCGTCTTCCCTTTTGTTTGCCTTGAAAGAATCTGTTGCTATTTTAATGGAAAGCGTCTTAGTCCATCTGAGATTCCCCTAGTATCGATTCAACGCTTGATGATGTTGCATTTACGAAAATAAATTAAGAAAAAATTCTTCTCTACTATATTATATATATAAATCGAATTTAATCGACGACCGTGTATGTATGTGTGCTAGTGGGAGAGAGGAAGAGATCCGAGCGAAAAGTAAAAATTAAATATCTAAAATCTGTTTAAAGATTTAACTTAAGTGGAGTTTTATCCCGCGATCTGTCAGTAGAAAATGCGATTTATTAAAGGCGTAATCAAATATTTAAGCTCGAATTGTTTTCTTTTGAAGTAAAACGTTTAAATACTGTTTTAGAGTGTGGACTCTCAATTGAAAGGAATATTGGAAGTTTTTTTTTTTTAACTGTAATAAGTCTTGAAACAATTTAAGTGTTTTTCTATCGTGTGGATGCGGAAATTTTGCGATATTATACGAGTAAAAAGCGTAAAAATTGCCTAAAAAATGACTAACATATAACTAGTTACGTATTAACTATTCTCTCTCACATTATTTCGAATTTTTTTGCATCATTTCCAAATGAAAACACTCGTTTACTGCGACAGTCTCCACTTAAGAATTGGTAATTTTTTAAAATAATTTGATAACTTGTGGCTACAAAAAAAAGAAGATCGAATTGCGTATTTTATATTAGGTAGTTTTAATAGAATTAATTTTATAATCAGTGTTAATCACGTTAAGGCCTACCGACTGCATTATGAATTCATGTGGCTCTTACGTACGATAAATTATCGATTTAACAACTCGATGATCAAGCGATAACACTGCCATAATATCGAGAAAGGGAGACGGCCGATTGGTTCTTAATCACGTGGATATAGTGCTGTACTTGTGTTGAATGGGAATTGATGAATACTTTGCACTCTACGTACTTTGCATGGCCGTCGAGAAATGTGTGGGAATTTCGCGATAAAAGTCAAAGTTTAAACGCATTATAATTTATAACGAGGTCCTGTCCGAAACTCTCTTTCGTTGGTTCGAATGAGCAATGAAAAGCGAACATTCCGAAAGCCGAGACTTTCTATGCTTAATTAGTGGCATACAAGTAATGCAACCAAATTTTCCTTGTTAAATTGCGCATAATTCGAATCATCTTCGATCATTTTAGCTTTGAATATTATGGGCAGCGTATCTATAATAAAATTATCCATAAATCTGTTACCACTCTCCTTCGTCGATTCCATCTACAAAGTTCAAAAATTGAGGCATTCGTCTTAAAAAAAAAAAAATCATGATTTGCACTTTCATACTTTTAAAAAACAATTTTTATCGTTGCATAAAATCAAAACAGGCCTTAGAATATTTAAAATCAAACAAAATGGCACATTGCAAGATTAAAAAGGAAAAAAATTGCAAGCGCAGTAGTGCAGTTTAAAATCTTCAACTGTTGAAGTGAATCGCGCTTTATTTTAAATCTTATCAATAACAATTCATTAAAAGCATGTTTAACAATGGATTTGCATTTCAATTACTGTAAATTCTGCCTGTTTGTAAGGCCTTATATACCATAACGTGACATCTGTAATCTGTTCTATTGACCAAAAGCTTAATTACACAATTGTCAAGATTGCAATATGGATTCACCTGGTTGTTCGACGGTTTTAAACTACACAATGCATGATTTCGGACTGACAACATTATAAACTACAGCAGAATATGGCAAACACAATTTTAAAAAAATTGCAATTAACGCTTTCAGAAAAAGCGTTGTAACAGAAAATTCCGCATAACGTCGGAAAGCTTAACCTCGTTAAGAATAGACCAAATAATTGTAAAAAGCGGAAAATTCTTCGATGTTTAAAGCTTAAAAATTATTAATCGATAGATTTTTCGCTGTAAAAATATAAAGAAAAAAACGAAAAGTGGAGTAATGGTATGAATTAAATAAGAGAAAGAAAGCTTCTTACATCTCGGCTTGATAGTTAATAAGTTCAAGATTTTTTTTTTTTGGAATTTTTTTCTTCTCTATATCAATAACAGGAGTTTTAATCAATTGGCAAGCGATTTTTTTTTAATTCTAATTTTGAATTAAATGTTGTAGAAAAATTGCATAATTGCCCATAATTCGTTATCCGAGCGATTATTCGTTCTCTCCAATCTTGTTAGAAATTCTTCATATTTTCTGACGCTTTAAATTTAATATGAGATTTAATGGGGAGAAATTATCAAATTCTCTTATATTTCTAGAATTATTTCAGGCATCGCGATTATCAGAAACGAAAAAAAAAAAAAAAAGTAAAAATTCTCATTTAAAGCGTGCACCTACTTTTTTTCCCCTCTTGGAAAGTATAAACTTCGCTACTTCTTTTTAGGTATAATTTCAATTTATTTCTCCCGTAAAGAGTGGCGATATTCTGAAGTGAAAGATAAATACTCAAAAATCAATTGAAAAATAATAAATTTACTCTGTGTAATTGTAAACTTGCGATTTATTATATTTAATAAAACAAACAATAATGCCAAAAAAATATCAATTTAACACGAATTAATCTTCTGAATACTCATTCAGAATATTAAAAAAAATCAGTATGATTTCAATTTAAGCGGATAATATGTTTAAATAGTGGTTCGTAAACATTTGGCATGCATAACTTATTTGTTTAGGCCTCAGTCGGGGAGCATAACTAGTATATAAAACGAGTAGATCTGTGCATAAGATCTATTCTAAACTAAAGAAAGAAAACTTGGAGCAAGCAATAATCCTCAATCAAATTTGAGTTTAACTGCAGTTTTTGGGCTGAAATTCTAGTTATGCCAGTAGCTTTCGAGCAAATTTAACTGGATCTACACAAACTGCCTTTAATCAGAATTTAATATTCAAAACAATCCTTTTTTTTACCTCTTTATCTCTCTAATCCATCCGCATCTTTAGCAATCGTAATATCGATTCTATTTTTTTTTCCTTCTTTTCTTTTACTTTCTCTAAATCTAACTTATATTTTTGTTTATCCATTTTTTTAGATTGGTTAATTTAACTAATTAATATTATTTTATGAAATTTTAAGATGAAAATTTATCAATTTAATGATTGAAAATCTTTTAATTGTGATGACATAACGTTAAAAATGCCATTTTGAATCAAAAAAATCTTAATCAGGCTATGCTTAACTATGTTTACTTAACTTATACCTAACTATGCTTATCAACATGCTGATTAATGGAAATGTGCTCGATAAAATTGCCAACTTCAAGGTAAACACCATTAATAAACTTGTTTTAGTCTAAAAGAATGAATTTTTGACGCAATCAAAGTGTTTAGTTACCGAAAAAGTGCTTAATTTATATATATATATATATTATATTTTATTAAACATTAAGAGGATTTTCACGATTTTTAATTGATTTAAATAAATTTACAAAAATTCTTTCGTTTTACTCAGAAAAATATGTTTACTGCCGTGTTTTTGAAATTATATTCTGGATGCACCATTTTAAATAATGCGGTAGTCAAAATATGTGAAGTTGGCTTGATAACAGAGGGGGAAAATATGGCATTACATATCTGAACAAGCGAAACATGCAATAGGCTTTATGTAAAAACGAGAAATGCCTTCTCGTTACTTGCGAAACGTTCTGCAATTTCGTGCAGTATAAAATTATATAAAAATCAAATTTATTAATATTTCGATGAGAGTTTATCATGTAGAATCGATTATTCTTCCTTTATAAATCTAAATAAATTAAGATAAAAATAAATTTTTTCTTTAATTACAAACTTTTTCAGGCATGCGTATGCTATTTTTAAACAGAATTATCATCATTCTGTTGAAGATTTAATGCGATTTTTAAAACATAAAATAACAGAAAAATGTATTTTAAAAGTGGATTTAAATCTTGGTTACATTTATATATAAAAAAAGTCCGACTTTATGATCCGAAAACAATTTTTGATACGCTTTAAACAAACGTTATCTAAAATTTGTTACAACTCTGTCTCCATTTTTTTTTTTGTTTTCTTTTATCTAATATATACTTTTTTAAATTTAATTCAATTCGTTCAAATTGTTTTCTTTTAATCAAAAATAAATATTCGAAATTAATTTTTAAACATCTAATTTAATTGAAGAAGGAAAAAAAATCTTTAAATAGACTATAATGCTAAAATTGCTCACGTTATTCTATATGAGTGCATCATAAGAGAGAGAGCGCGCATTTTTTTTTTTTTTTTTTTTCTTTTTTTTTTTTTTTTTTTTTTTTTTTTTTTTTTTTTTTTTTTTCGTATCCAATTCTAAACTAATTTTCAAAACTACTTTTGAAAAAGACTTCTTAGCATTAAAGTTGATTTTATTAATTTAAACGAAAACTGTTCCCGATATTAAAAATAAAAAAATAAGAAGTTCGAAAATGCGTTAGAATAATTGCACAACTGCATAATTATTGTTACCTTAATCTGGGAATTTACATTATATATAAACTACTTTTCCCCTGTTCTCGTGTGATTTGTTATTTTAAGAATGTATGATTTTCAAATGCACTATATATATATATTAACAATGTGAAAGAGTTTACATTTATTCATTCCTTCGGCGGTGCCATTTATAAAGATTTTATCTAAATTTTTATATTATTCGCGCGTGTTTATTATTAATTCGCGATGACCCTTTCGTAGGATGTTTGGCACTTTAATATAATTTTTTTCTTCTTTTTTCTGGAGTGATGACACGATAAAGTGATGGAGAGATAAAGGACAAGTTTCTGTAATATTCGTAAATCCGTCTAGCGATAGGTATGAGGTAGTTTACGTGCTAAGCAAAGATTACTTTTGCATCACACCTCATGTGGAGAGGTAGTTTTTTTTTTTCCTTACTTAACAAAAACATGGCAACATAACCATTAATACATCACATCCGAAGACAGTCGTTAAAAGATTTTTAAAATGAACAACACGTGACTTGACAACAGATCGACTCGGTTCCTACCGGTCACAAGAAATAATTTGTGGGATGAATCACGTTGGGAGGGCGGTGCGGATATACTATATACCTGGGCGGTGTGCCATGACAGCGATTATGCTTCTCACCTCAGCAGAGATGTCTTCTGAACACGTAGGCGACACAATCATCAACCAACCACTTGGGAATCGTACCGACTTGGCTTTATGGTGGGGTCACGACCCGAACATAGCGGAAGAGAAAGATAACGTATCTCTTCGGAGCACATTAAGAAACTAGGACCTCGATGCTGCATCTCTGTAGCTTGGATTTTAAAATCTTCTCCTTTTTAACTTACCCATTAAAAATCTAATACGAAATTGAGTGTCGTCGTGAACTGAATGGAAAGAAAAATGTCATACACGTGTAGCTTATAGATTAAATATCGTGGCAATATTGCACAACCGGATTATATTGTTTAACTTATACTCTAAACATAAATATATATATATATATAGGCGTTTCCGAATGCGAAAAAACTATCTTAAAATTTAATTTATGTTAGGTGTTGTTTTCGAAATGGTATCTGATCGTTTCTTTAGCTTGTTGCTCAAGATGCGGGTCGCGATTTGTACGGGAAAATAATCGGAATTCTCTTAAATAATCCCGACTGGCAAATGTTCTCGTAGGATTAAAACAAGAAAAAATTCTGTTTATGGACGAGAATGATTAAAAGACTCTTAGTGCGATATGAAATGGAGTTAATAAATTTCCATATTTTCCGATTACTTACTGAATAATGAGTATTTTGATGAATGAAACATCGCTTGTCTGCATGCAAACACCTACTGTATTTATCTTTTAATTCGAAGTATAAAAATCTGGGTATCGTATATGCCAAGCACTGCCAAGTACTGTCCAGTATTATAATTCTCTATATAATACTGGACAGTACCGAAAAAAACCTGCTACCGAAAAAATATTATAGATTTATATTTCCATTGTTAAAATGGCGAAAGATCGTAGTAAGCATTTAAAGTAGCCTACATAATTCAAAAAATATGATAATTGACATTACCAAGATTCGAGACAATTTAATTACGAATATTGTTAAGACAAAATACTATACAATTATTTTTTTTTTATCCGAATTAACCTGCATTTTATATTCTTCTTTCGTGCCCATTTTACATCTTCCATTCACGTTTTCTTCCTACGCTAAATTCTATGTATTGTATATAAATATGCCTGACAAAAAATAAATAAAAATCGCTACGATAAAATCAGATCGTGTCGTATATAAATCTGTCAAGCAGTGAATTGTCTACACATTATATTAAAACATATTATTAATGTCATCCCAAAAGTAATGTCATTTTTACTTTTGGGAATTATACTATACATGTTTAATCGTGTCTCAGCTTGTCTAAACATGAATTTTTAAAGCTTTATAAGTACTACTAAGCTAAGGTAGGCTTATTTATGGAATGTATACCTGATTATATTATCAACTAATTTATCTTTTATATCCTTTGAAAGTATAGTGCCCAGGTGGCCGGATGGCCGAGTAGTAACGCTGTCGGCGTGCCACAGAGCAGGACCCGAGTTCGCGTCCCGATTTTTTTTCGGAATACTGGGCCCGGCTTGGTGATCCCAGTACTTTACCATTCGGCCTCCTCCACGGGTATGGGTGCAGCCCGTGGTTGGAACTGGCCCCGCCCCTTAGTAATCTCCCGGTGGAAAGGGAGCGTAAAATATGTAAAAAAAGTATAGTGCTAAAAACGACATTACTTTTGGCTGGGTCGGCTAGAAGGCGATGCGATCTCATAAGGCCCCCACAATCTTGCATGATCCAATTTTTGTGTAAAACTTTTATATTATTAAAAGGCCCCGCTTTTTCTCAGCCAACCCTGAGTTTTGAGATGATTTGTTTTGATCAATTCCATGCCTTTTGATTGAGCTAATTTTTAAAAAATAGCATCTTCTATAGCAGTGTTTCCCAAAGTGTGGTACGCGTACCCCCAGGGGTACGGGAAGAGTTTGGAAAAACTTACAAAAGAGAAAAAGTCCCAGTCGCTCTGTCTTTATCTAATGGGAATAGACTGGCAATGTCAGAAATGTGCCAATCATATTAGGAACAATTCTTGTTTCCAGTCTGTCACAATAAACACGTGACTTTGGCGTTAGAAATCGAAGGGAGGGTACAAATACAAGGGGATAAAGTACATCTATTTTGCTCCTCAGCGTTCACTGTCATTGTATGTTGGAACCAGATGACAGTAGAAGTGATTATTTACAGCATTTTTTCTCTAAACGTTGCTTTTCTGTTTTCTTACCAGCCCTGCTGTCATTGCACTTAACGATGTATTGGAATATGTCAGTTTTTCGGCAACGACTCCTGAACAGAGAGTAGCAAGAGGGCAATCGTATTCTCAAGTCACGACCTGGGCTTCGCCTAACTAACTTAGTCGGCCTCTCCCGGATAATTAGGCTTAATGAGCCTTAGGATTTGCACTGTCTACTTGCCTAGAGCGCTTGGTGATGTCCTAGGTTTTTTTTCCCTCTTGTTCTTTCTTGTTTTCCATTTCCCTTCTTTAGTTACCTGGCTTGGTTATTCTATGACACAGCTGTGTTTAGTCGACATCTGGTACTGGGATGACTGAAAACGTCAATTTACTTTTTAACCAAAAGTCCACCAAATCCTCAAAATTTTCGACGTTTCTGTCTGCACGCCTACGCGCGTTAAAAAAAATCAGTAGGCCTTTACTAAGCGCGAAATTTATACAGTTTTAATTGTTGTAAATAATTAATAAATGATAAAAATAATTTAAAAAAATAAAAATATTCTTCTACGAGAAAAAATATAGAATATATATATATATATAGCCTATATTTTGAATATTTATTCGGTGTAGAAGTGACTAATGCGATCAGCAGAACACAATCAGGTAAGACGATGCTATTACTTTATTCTGCGACTATTGCGAGCAGATGTTTTAAAATATTCAATCTTTCGATAAATAAAATTAATTATGCAAAAATATCTACATAGAATATCATCAGTCAAAGCTTGTAATTCCTGGCGGACTTCAACATCGCGGAAACCTTTTCGTAAGTCAAAGCGTTGGAACACAGATCCTCAACGGATATGCAACATTATGACTACGTAACAGCCGTAATTAGTATAATGTTAACAACCTGAAACTCCCCAGTTACAAGCTATCGGTTGGTCAGGTGAACCGAATATTAAACCTGGTACGTGTTAATTAACGAGTTGTGTAAATAGCTAATAGGCTACGTACGACCCGTTGGCTGTCAGGGGCCACAGTGGACTTACATTGTATAAGCGCCTAGCCATCAATGACAATGATCGAACATTCTAGGATATCAGTAACCGGTTAGAAATGAATTGTTGAACAGTTTTCTATGTCAATTAAGTTGGTAGCAAGTTCATGAAAACGTAAAGAGTTTTATCTGCATTGCATTGCGGCTGTAAACGGAAGAGGTTCGTTGGTGCTTTTCGCCAAGTATAGTTTTCTGGACAATAGTTGTGCAGTGTTATCTATGGCAAACCGTCTATACTGCAGACAGAAATGGTTGACATGCTCCTATCACAGCGATGAATGATGGGATAGTTCCGGTGAAACCGGGGAGAGTTTTTTTACGGCTGCTGATCCGTCCCTAGCCAGAGCAATATATCAGGGGGTGCCCCTCCATTGATGTGTACATGGTTGCGCGCGCGGGGAAGCCAAAGAGAAGGGGACAGATGGGCTACACTCGGAGCATGCGTACTACCCGCTATCACTGACCTAGTCAGATTGATGAAATGTCATCCACTAAGACAGCGGGGATGTATGGTTGCTGTCAACTGTTAAAAAATGAAGGGGTTTTAGGCTGGGACCTATTCAGATAGTAGCCCTCTCTCACTCGCACACAAACACACACAGACATAATACCCAGAACGGACCCTCCAACGGTGTCGGCCATCGTGTTATAGCCGATAAAAGGAGATCCCCGAGCAGAGAGAGGGAGGGGGCATATTTCAAATTAGTCATCAGTACGGTGACAGGTAAGGGTCATATTTTATCTGTGCCAGCAATATGTTTGACAAGCGTACCCCCGGCACCCGCAGGACCGGGGATTGAATGACACATGACAATACCTTGTGACACGCTGCCTCCACACTCTAACGTCCTGGATTTATCTCCGCCTCAGGAAGTGATTAGTCGTGTCTGGTTTTCTGACGTCATCCCGGACAGGAAATATTAATCGTTGGATTTAGTTAACGTACCGTTCCTTTATACGTTACAGATGGCGAAAATAAGAACAAATAATGTTAGAAAGTCGTCAAGTTGACAGCAATGATACCTTTGCAGCTGCATAATGCGATCTAGCGGTTGATATTATGCAGCAACAATCGCGTACGGTATCTATATCTATCTCTCTCTATATATATATATATATATGTATATATATATAAGAGCGAGAAATGAGAAAACAGGGCGATTCTCGACAATCGCGTACGGTATCTATATCTATCTCTCTCTCTCTCTATATATATATATATGTATATATATATAAGAGCGAGAAATGAGAAAACAGGGCGATTCTACAGTAATGTTAGAAAGTAATAGATTTCTTGACGTCAGATTTCTACAGTTTGGTGTAAAAGAATTTGTCAGTGGAGGCATCTTTGACAGTTGATGGCGCCTGTTCGCTGTATAGATTAGGAAAACTTCCATCAAAATCCCGTCGTCCTTGCTTGTTGAGCGCATTGGAAGACAGCTGTCCTTAAGTCAAACTCCTAATGTTCTCGATGGAGACACAGATTAACTTATATAATGACGATTTACTTAAAACCATTGTCGTTCTGCAATTTTGCAAGAATTATAAACTTCCCGTTCGCCTGGTCGCAACTCTTTGAACGTAGTTAATTATACACGCATCATAAAGGAAAAATAAATAAATAATAATCGCAAATATTACAGACAAGTTTGCGCTGTTTAATAGTTTTCACGCGTAAATTCTTTTCCGGAAAGAAGGAAGGAAAGAAGAAAAAAATTGTTTCTCTGTTCATCTTGTTTTTGAAGCAATAAATCAATTACGTGACAGTTGTTTCTTTAGCCGGGTCATGATAAGAATAACGAGATAATAAGGAACAGAAAGACACGGATTTTATTTCTGAAATGCTACAAGTCACCTGATTGTTCTTCTCTTGTAAATCTTCAACCGGCTGAAGCTGCATCAGGACTTTTTATTTGACGAAAGTGCCACCATGGGATATCTGTGCACCGTTTTTAGCCGTATATCTGAATATTATACATTTATAAACTTGCCTGTTTTATTTTTTCTTAAGGATTTATTGCTCGGTTATTTTATTTTTTAAAATAATTATAACGACCCCGTGTCGTTTTTATTTTTATTTTAAAGATATTTGTAATCAATCTTCTTTTGTTGAGCCGGATTGATTTAAAGCAGGAAAAATTTACCTTTTTATTATGCAATATAAAAAGCGATACGTTTAATTGTGGCAAAAATTGACGTTTCTTTAAGCGATTGATTGATTTAACGCTGTATTGTTTGTAAATGAAGGAAGTTTACCTCTACATCACCGATACGTGCTGACTGACTATAGAACAGAAGTTAAAAAATTGTTTTGAGAAGATCGTCGAATTCTTTACACGACTTCCTCATACATCTGTCATTTTTTAAATAGCTGTATTTCATTAAGATATCTTTAACACCGAGAGATTTATAAGGTATTGCTTTAAGGTTACACAAACATTCCTTTTTTTGCGAATTTTTCGATTGCAGAACTGGAAGTTGAATCGCAAAAATAAAATAAGGAGAAAAAAACGCTGAATTATTTTAATTCGTGCAAGAATGTGTTTCGTTATGCGAGAAATTATATATATAAAAAAATAGAGAGGTATTCGGATTTTTTAAGAGCGAATTTTTGGAATATTCTACTACTACGCACGCTAGATGTAATGTTCATCGCTTCTGTGCAAATCAGCTTAAAATAAAATAAAAAAATATTTATTATTATTTTGTTTTTGTAAATGTATCGACTTTAGAAATAATTAAACAGGGCATATAGTGCGATGACTGCGAAAAAATAATATTTTGTGATGATAAGAGAGAGTGGGAAGATAAGAAAAATCATCCAATTTTCATTCAGCTAGAACCGAAGAGGTTTGATGGAGTTAATTTTATCGGAAAAATCCTTGGATCTGTCGTATGAAATGAAACTAGCAAACTTTAATTTTGTTTAAATCACTGCGTGTCTACTTAGCCGGGATTTAAGCGTACGAAGACATTTGCCCCAATAGGGCAGGGGACGCATAAACAATCCGAACTGTACACACCAAGATTGCTGCGGCTGTAGTATTGGCTGTGACAGTGTGTGGCAAAGTAAGCTTATCTGGTGTCGTGAAATACTAGCTGGTGTGTGTGCAGTGTATGTGAGTAGAGTTTGGCTTCTTATCAGCACAAACTGCTGTCTACTTCCACAAGTGCACCGACTTAATGTTGAACTGTAGAGTGAAATACTCCGGCTATTAAGCCAAACCGGCTGTGATTTTCTAAACCTAGACGCAGATAATTCCCGACACCCTCGATCTACTCTACAACGGGTGGGGGATTGCCGTCCCACCCACACATCGCCCTTATAGTATGCACAGCCACGCATCCGTTGTTTGGCCACCACTCTTTAAACCTGTGTTATTTGATTAAAAATTTATTTATGAATTGTACGTATTGCTTTAAGGGGATCGTAAAAACCGAAGCGGTGGCTGCCGTTAATCCCGTCAGCTCGTTATAGATAACGACTTTTGGCTAGTGCTCTGCTTGGGGGGATGGAAAGTGTTTGCACATGTCTTACTGTTCGTCCGACAGAAGGAGCCACCGTCGCTTACAGCGGGAAAATCGAATCCGCCACGTGATCACTACTAACTTATGTTGCATCTATATACTGCCCCGACCACTTGCAACAGTTATAATCCATTAGCTCTCTTCGAACTCGCTCGATATCGACCGCACGGTTTCGAATTAACGCTTCGAGAACAGTTAAATAAATAAACGGATTCGCATTTAACGATTCTAATCCATTGATTAAAGGAAAAAAATAAAGAATCGAAGGGGCAGGAAAAAATTCCCGAACGACAACACAAATGGTTTCTGATACTCTCTTCGCGAAATGATTTTTAGCGCTAACCGAGGATAAATTATTGCATTTTTTTCTCATATATTTTTCAGACATCAACGCGTTTTACTTCGGATATCATTTATAAAACGGCTATCAGGGGAATAAACAAACGTATTTGTTCCACCATATCTCTCCCGGCTTTATCAGGTTTCTTAAAGTGATGATGTCGAAAATACTCCGATAATTAGAAAAATAACATTGGTTATTATTAAACATTAAACAATTTATTAATTTTCCTTTTACAGATCAATCTATTAATGTATCAGAGAGCATTAACTTAAAGGATTGCGTTTTGTCTCAAATATATATTATATATATATATATATATATATCGAGAACTGTTGATATTTAACTGGAATCAATATAATTCGAAGCACTCCTACTATATATCTCGATCCTAGTTATCATGATGGTTTCTTATCTGATGCACTGCCACATGTTAATTATATAGATTCGGGATCATTAATCTCCAAATTACTAATTAACTATCAGGGCTATGGAATCGGTGACGTCAATCCGTAAGGATTCGTTTCCAGCATAAAGTAGGATAGAGGTCTAGTCGATCCGTTCCGTGATTTTGCTATCCGTAAACGAGCCGTGGCTAGGATACCGGCTATACGGATCCGTTTTGCTAGACGAAATCGTACAGTGGAAACCGCGCCCAACACTTACAAAATATCAGTACCATCACCCGAAATCTGCTATAGAAAGAACTACTCCCCCACGCAAGGAAAGTGGACGTGGTCTTATTGACATCCCACATTTACACAACAGACAGAAGAATAATACGAGAGAGTTCTTCTTGAAAAAACAACATACATCACAACTACACAAAGCTATAGTCTTGGCAGATAGAAACAACACCATTAAATCTGAAGCTATAGTCTTGGCAGATAGAAACATAACACCATTAAATCTTCAGAACAATACTCCATGCCAAATAGACAACACTGCACACACACAAGAAAAGAAAACATACTCCCATGCCACAATAGACAACACTGCACAGATACAAGAAAAGAAAACAGCCTGGTGTAGAAAGGAACTCCATAGCAGACACCCACACGACCTTCAGAAACATTTTATAGACGCCAAAGCGTCAAACAGCTGGTTGGTCAGGGGATCTATTTACAGAAACAGAGTATCTCAATACCCGACACACACAACATCCAGGATGCATTCACCCAAAAAATTAGATTAAGCGTCTTTGGGGAATGCAAAAGGTAGTCACAGTACCCATCATTATTTCCTCCACCGGAGTAATCCATCACACCCTACACAAAAGCTTCAAAACACTAGATCTACATCCCAAGATATACGTAACACTTCCAAAAGCATCACTACTCAATACATGCAACATAGTAAAAAAGTTTCTCAGCACTACACAGACAGTTTAGTTAACACACAATTAAACATCACAAGTAGCTATGTCTTGACTGGTAATCAGACATAGCACTTTGCCCCGGAGATACTCCGTGCCCACATTGATGTACTATAACCATA
Source organism: Olivierus martensii (assembly GCA_000484575.1). Lineage (NCBI taxonomy): Eukaryota > Metazoa > Arthropoda > Arachnida > Scorpiones > Buthidae > Olivierus > Olivierus martensii. The sequence continues at coordinate 52,194 of AYEL01024679.1, forward strand.
ATAATAATAATATAACGAACAATAAATGTAAAATGGTATGAAAAAAATCTAAAAATTTCTTTAAATCGACAATAATAAATATACACAGGTGGCGAGAAGATTAAATCAGCTTGGCTGCCAAATAAAGATTGAAGGATTATCCAGACAAAATTTTGAAGAAACGCTGTCAAATCAAATTCTTGAGATATTGAAAATTTAGGCCTATTTTTAAATGCGGCTGCTATATAAATGGAGATTAGACTGAATTCTGTCACTGTTCTACCACTTCGACAGTATCAAACAGATCACAATGTCGTTAGTTTTCTAAAAAGAAACTCTATTTTATCAGTTTCATGATTCATAAGATTTGAAAGAAAGTTTAGAAATTGTTTTGGACTCGGAAATTTTTTAATCTCGAAAATTCTAAAAAAAAATAAATAAATTATGATATATGTGGCAATAATTATAAATTAATCTATAAAAGGAAAATTGTGCACAATCCGGAAAACATAAAAATATTTTGTATAGTAATATAAATTACAAAAATATCAGTCACAATACTACCAGTCGCGTAAGGTTGATTTAAAAAAGTAACTGGTATAATTAAAATACGAAACTGAAAATAATTTAAATTATTTTATGAACAAAATTTAAAAAGTCACTATTTGTTAATTCGGTTATAAATAATTCAACAGGTACATAGGAAAAATATTTCGTCCACCAATCAAATGAATGTGAATTTTTTATTGTTACTGTAGAAATATACATAGGAAAAATATTTCGTCCACCAATCAAATGAATGTGAATTTTTTATTGTTACTGTAAAGATTTATAAAAAAGTATCGAAGATTGGTTGAATAATTCTCAATTAAGCACGTACTACATATTTAAATGCTGTGTAAACTAATTACATAATACACAGGCAGATTTGCATCGAAAACACTGTAATAAATATGGAATACACGATTAGAAAAGTTTAAATGATATTATAAATAATCAATATTGTTACTTGGCTATCAAAACTATAAACATTTATAACAAAATATGTCTTTCCATCACCGACTATATCTCGGACCTAAATTTAATATACATCCGTACGCGATATCGAAGTAATATTTATCTAGATTTACATCAAAGTAATACGATAACCAAAGGAAATAACCTTATACACGTATCTGCCAACGATGAGAATTATATATATGTAGGCCCGTCTATTAATAATAACTAAAAACATTTAAGCGTATTGTGTTATTCTTTTATACAAGTAATTCTTATAATACGGTAGGATTAATCATATAGAAAAAAATATACGTATTCGATGATGATCTAGTAACGAAAAACTAAAATATTGTACATGGTATCACTCTAAAATTGTAGAACTGACTTTCTTAAAATTCAACAAATCCTAAAACGATTAATAAAATTTTTATAAAACTAAGTTTAAAGTTTATATTTGAATGAAGTTATTTTAATAAATTTTGGAGGAAATTTATTAAAATAACTTCAAGGAAAAAGTAAGATTTTTAATAAAAATATTATTTGCTAAAGGATTAGAAATCTGGAATAAAAATTTAAACATCCATATTCGTTTCGCAGTACAGAAAATTCAATTAAACAGTTGGTTTAAAGAAAAAGCATTTCGAACAAAATTCTACGTTATTTTTAAAACGGCAATCGTATTTAGGCCCTATATATAGATTAGAAAATTTATTTATTCCTATCAATTTAAGGATTATGTAGAAATAAAATCGAAACTACTATTAGATATCTTTGCGTAAATGAGAACTGATACTACTATATCAATAATATACGATATAATCATAGCGTGTCTTATGGTAAAACCATGATCATTCAGCCCATATAATATAAAAGTGGAAGGCATTCGAATGAAAAGGCATTTAAAAAATCAGTTATCATCAAACATCATAAATTGTACTTGGCCAGGAACGAAATGAATATCTAAGCAGAAATTGTAATAATTCGAGTGAAGGAGTTCCACACCACGTTTTGAACCATTTAAAACGTGCTCGAGAGCTTTTCCGGCATCAGCGTTTCCCAAAGTATGTTCCGCGGAAGATCAATAAGTGTTCTGTAAAAGATTATGAAAATTAATATAAATTAAAATACTGTGCCGAATTGAAACTGGAGTCGTTAGTTTATTCACATAATTACAATTTAATGATAAATGTTTGTTTGGCCAATTTATTTATTATTAATATCTACCTATACTATAAAATAACCAAAGTGTTCCGTAAAAATTTCAGGATTTGCCAAGCGTTCCGTCATAGAGAAACGCTGTCGTAGATGAATGATACCGACTACTTTTAAGTATGCCATTTCTGTATTATAAACGTTAATAATGTTAGAAAGAGAAATACTCGATGCTTATAACAAATAAATAAAAGATTGAGATAGAAATAAATTTTTAATTATATTTCTTGTTTTTATTCGATATAAATAACCTATGTAAATGAACTACCAGTCAATATTTTTAATTATATTTATTCGTAATTATAATCAATCCTAGCCGTTCAATCGTGTCCGATTCTTGGCTATTCTATGGGGTCATGTCCCGCAGTTCCCCGATGTTCTTGTAATTATAAACGATTCAATAATTTTTGTATAGACATAACAAAAATATCTGACGATTTTGAAGCTCTCTATATATATATAAACCAATAAAAAATTGTTCTAAAATATTCCGAAAAGTTATAAAAATATAATTGGTGACTATGGTCAGCCATCAAAAATTGAATATTTTCTATACGAATTATAATCATCTAAAATTTTTACAAATTTAGATATAATATTTTAGTATGTCTTAAAATTTTCCATTAAAGGAATTTAAGACACCAATTTCAAAAAATAATTACGAATAATGTAGTAATAACTAACTCGTTTAATTAATGCGATTCTTATTACTCATTCATCTCGATATTCCTAAATGTGTTTAATAATTTAATATAAAATAAATGTCGTAATATTTTATATAGAAAATATTCTTAATACGATTTTATTTAATAAAGACCGTGTAATAATAACGATTAATATAAGTGTGGAATAATTAGTTAATTAGACATTCAGAAACATCGATATAATGAATATATTTTTTCTCCTATAGAAGTATGCTCGAAAAATGCGTCGAATAACAAAAATTTTTCTTATAAATAATTTAATTTTTACTCTTAATGAATTTAATGTCATTTCTTTACAATTAGAATATATTAAACTGATAAAATAATTGTCATTTTATGTTTTTGAATTTTTTAAATCTACTTTGCAAATTGATGTTTCGGATGAATCGTGATCAGAACCGTGGTGCAGAATCAATGGAAATAAGAAGATGGCCGTAGTAAAAAATAATCAAAAAAACAACATATCTATGAATAGTTGCTTACGTCCGTTGTTGCCACAAATTCTCTTTTATTAGATTTATCAAAAATGTTTAATGTGTTATTTTATAACATTATAAAACCAAAATACGAAGAAAATATAAGATGGACGTATAATTCATTGATGGTATGATATATTTGTTTATTCGAAAGATAACCAACACGATATACCCGAGTTAATAAGAAAATATCGGAGAAAATGAAAGACGAGATGTGGTTTCCGAGTTGGTTGGCAGGAGATGCATTAAAAGTTGACGCATTATCATAAATAATCGAAATATGATAAGTGTTAGTTAAAATAGAATGTTTCGATGACTATCAAAGTTTCTTATTCGATAAAAAAGCAAGCGTTATAGAGCTAAGAATGTAATTACGGTAGTAATTGGAGTAAACATTAAATTAGAGTTCCTGGTGTAAGAAAGAAAACTAGAAAACAAAAGGAAAATTTGAATAAAAATATAAGTTTATACGTAAGCTACTTGAGAAATATATAATTTTATTTCTTTGTAAATTCTATATACAGTCAAACCCCGATAAGACGCCATCATCCGTTCGGCGACGATTTTGGCGGCTAATCGGGATTGGCGGTTTATCGAAAGCACGTGTAGTATAGAAATGAAAATGAACTTCGAATTTATTAAATTTAATAAATCAGTACATTTATATTTAGCATCCAAACTTATAATTTCTAAAAACCTGTATATTTTACAGTGTAGTAAACATACCATATATGTACAAATACTACGTGTGGTATAGAAATGAAAATGAACTCCGAATTTATTAAATTTAATATAAAATACAGTACATTTATATTTTACATTCAAACTTAACATTTCCTAAAAAACTATATTTTGCAGTAAAATATACATACCGTACTATAGTATGTACAGTACTATACAGAAAACATGCCCATTTGCTGTTTGATCCTCTACTTTGAGTGCTCTGTAAAACACAATGTACAAAGCTTACTATACGCTATCCTTATTAGCTCGGTACGCAATAAATTATGCAAACGATCTGGTTCTATCTTAAATTTTCTACAACCTAGATGTGAACAGACTTAAAGAGACACATGATTAACTGTTAACTCTATCTCATCAGTACTGTACTGTATATACAGTACTGATGAACTTGGGGATGTAAGTCACCTTGCCAGCCCTGGCGGATTAACGAGGACAAATACAATACCAAAAGGAATATTTGTTTAGACGTTTCTACTGGCGGTAGGCCTCTTATCGGGATTTGCCTATTCCATTAACATAGGGAAGATCCGTTCCGCTAAATTTCTTGGCGGTCAGACAGGGTGGTGGCTTAACGGGGGCGTCTTATCGGGGTTTGATTGTATATAGTATATTCAGTTAAAATGAATAAAATAGAACTATCCTCATACCATGATAAATCATATGTATTAAAAGATAGTATCGATACATTAGCTTTAGGATATCTCCAAATTTTTTCCTATATAAATAGAAACATCGAGCCAGATATCTGCCAACGGAAATCTTTCAATCGTTCCAACCAACAGATGGCGGGAACAAGAAGTTAAATATCTAGAATAAAAATCTAGTCGTAAACAGAAATAAATCAAACTTGACAATAAAATTATGATAATATTAATAGATGTTAAAAGACGTTTTTTTATTTCCTGAGGGTGTGCAGTAATCTGGAAAAGAGGCTTTTCCATACGATTTAATTCAAAATTAAGAAATAAAGATACATGATAATTATGGAAAGTTCTGAAGATGTGAAATATGTATATACGGATCTAGAACCTATTAAAAAATTCGTGTTAACAATATCTGGTTTCACGTTATTGTGAATTGAAGGTTTGTACGGTTGAATTTTTAGATTCATTTTAATTTTTACAAGATGAATGGATAACAGTTTTATAAAACTTTGCATTATTTTTAAAGGTAACTAACTACATTTGAATTATTCTATTACGAATTTTAATCCTTTAACTTTAAACTGATAAATTTTCTAATTATATTATAATTGTCATGGAGAGTAATGACTCTAAATTAAATACAGTAGTCACGGATTGACTTTTATTACAGAAATCAATTTGATCGGAACTCGATTCATTGTAACTTTTGTTTTAAATTAAATATTATAATTCTGGAAATTATATTCGAGAAAATATTAAATAGGACATCGAATGCCAAATTTTAAGCTCCAAATCTAATTAATGAAAGAATTATAATAGTTAGAAAATAGAAAAAAACGACAAAAAAATGTTGTTTACTTTCTCCTACTCCTACTTTTCCTGGTCCACAGACACCTCCGCGGGTCGCATGATTCCACCGATATTGATGAAATTTGTGATATAGGCATTCCTTTCGATTACTCGAGATTTCCTAAAAATGTCGGCACGATAGGGTCAAATCGAGAGACTAAAGGATCTCCTTTTTGCCAATACTTCTACAGATGGCACTGTTTATCTAGATATATCTTAGTTCGATTAAAATCTAAAATTTTTTTGATAATCAGATTAAGGAAATCCTAAAATTAACAGATGGAAAAGACTATTATTTATTTCTCCGTATATCATATTGAACAATATAATGAAAGAATACATAGAAAAGATTAGAAGCGTTTCTAGAGAAAAAAATTTATTTCAACCAAATCGAAAATTTAAAAGATTGCTGTGTTATTTAAGGCTTTCCAAAAATTTCGGCTCAATAAAGGGAATAAGGAGTCCTTTCGTCATCAAGTTTTCTACTTCTCCTAAGTCGTATCGCTCAATTGATTTCGATTAAATTTGGTATATATATATATGCTTCGTGTGTTACTTAATGTTCCAGAGAAGTTTCAATTCAATCGGATTAAAAAAAGAGAGTATTTAATGATGTGTTAACATATTTTGTTGTTAGAATCTTTCTCGAAAAATAATCTTCATCTAAAAAATATATGCTTTCCAATCAGAAACATCTAATATGAAAATAAGCAAATCACGTACTAATGAATTAGAATATTTATTGCCATTTATACGTGACTACTTGGTTGACGATTTAAGAAAATACAGCCATAATACTAACTAAATTATAGCAAATCTTCCAATTTCTCAGTACTGTGATTGAAAATGTGTCTTTTTAATATCATTTATTTTTTAGATGAAAACCGTTTTCCCGAGAAAAACATTCTAACAACAATAACTTAAGGCATGGTAAAATATCCTATTTATTTTTATTTTTTTTCCTACTTATTATTATTATAAGCCACTTATCTGTTATATGTAGAGTAGGTGTAAATATCTCTAACAGTTCGAATTGATCATTTTTGAGAATATCTTCCTCAATTCACTAATTTTAATCATTATGTAAAAATATGATTAATTGCTGGCTTATATTCCTCTAATAAACATATTCCCTTACTATAAATTTAATATTTGCAACAGACTACTCTGTTTAGATAATAGATATCTCTTTTTTAACTCTTTCTCTTCTAATAAATAAATAAATAATGGAATAAAAGAGTATATGAATTAGATTTGCCTGATGTCTAACCGTATGTTAGTACCATAACTCCTGCATTCGTTATCTAATTTAAATATAACTCACATATGTTATTAAGTCAGGCTAGAGAACCAAACCTATCGAAAATGATCGATATCGGTTCGATATTATCAGTTTAATAAGAACCCAGACATTCATTTTATTTTGGGGGGATATCTCAGAAAATATTATGTAATCTGAATGAAATATATATATATATATATACAATTTTGGAAATCTCTAAGGAAACAATCCTATTGAAAATGATATATCCGATCATATCTGTCTAGCCGTCTATTTGTCATATATCATGTAAATACAGTATCATCCAGTTTAAATGGGACTCGCGTATATTATCAGCATCCTCTAGAGTAGGGATTCTTAACCTTTTGATGATTCCAGACCCCAATAGATTGTCCAATGGTCCCATATCTCCTTCACTCGACTATCGAAATAATTATCATCATTCCTTATATTAGTTGCCAGTGTCGCTTCCAAATATGTCAACAGCTTGAATTTACTGTACTTTAGAGATCGAGTCTCATACCTCCAGCATTTGGTTCCCATAACCCCAAGGAGTACGATACCTCCGGTTAAGAATCTCTGCTCTAGAGGATGGTGTAATGCTGAAAATGATCAAAATCCATTCGATTATTATGCATTAATAACAAATTGATTTCAATTATTTTTATCATTAATTTTTCTCGAATAATTGCAGAATGTTCATTTTTTAAGATTCTGTAGTTCAGAAATTATTGTAAATTTGAATATTATCCAAACCATTTTCGATGTTTTTCGTTTCTTAATTAGATATCGAATTTCTGCATAAGTAATATATGAAAACGAAAAGCCAAAAAAATTTCTGAAATTTTTCGACACGTTTGATGTCATTAGCAGGCATTAGAAAGCATGTAGAGCTCTGAAAAAGATTTTTAATTACCTTACATTATTTCCGATATTTTTGATATTTATCCAACATTTTCTCTCGATTAATTAACCACAATTGATTTATATCATTTATACGCCAGTAGATGGTAAATCGATTTAACCTATAGGATGAAAGAATCCTAGCTGGAAGTCTCCGAAAACTTGGAGAATTCGAGATAATGGGCACTTTTTTTTCAACACGAAAACCTATTCTATTGAAATAATAAATGAACTTTATCGAATTATTTCGATGAATATCATTGCGGTTGGTGATAAATATAAAATAATATTTGTTATATTGAAGCGATTTATGTTAGATTTAATATTAGTTAAGCCGCCATATTACACTTAGGATATCCTATATCTGACAGCGGCACTTTTAGAGAGTTTATTACCAGCCAACACCCATGGGGTTCGACACCAGGCCCCTCCTGAAAAAATGAAAATATGGGATGCGGATTTGAACCCCGTCCACCAAATATTCATCAAAATATCGGATGTTGTAAACTTCTCCCATCTCAATGACTCTATTCTCACTTTCATTACAACCAATTTTATAAACAAAAGACAACTTATTTATTTTTATGTTAGAAATAGATAAACAGCAGTTCATAAATAAGCAAATTCAGTGGTACCTCGCAATTAGACACTAATCCATCGCCGAACTAATCTCAAATCGAGAAACTGTCGAATTGCGGGACAATATTTCCCATATAAGACTATGGAAAACAAATTAATTCGTTGTCCGATTCCTCTAATGGGAGAGATGAGAGAAATACACTATATTATTTATTACACGTATTTTATTATTGTATAATACACTAAATTACAAAATGCACAATTTTATACACAATACACTCAATTTATTAGTCCTTGGATGCTGGAATAAAGTCTTCTTTATCTTGTTTTACTTTTGAATTTGTGAAACCAGCCTCGACATCCTGGAGTTTTCTTCTGAAATTCTTTGAAAATTAACCTAGCCTTCTCATAGATCATTGCTTGAGATACTGGATCTCCTTTCATCTGTCTTTATCTAATTCAACTGAGAAGCAGCTTTTCCATCTCTTCATTGATGAAATCTCTATTCTTGTCAGAAATCTTCATTCTCTAGCAAATACCTTAGCACCCATAATCTCGGTCTCTGTGGCAAAGCATTGATAAGTTGTCCTAGGGACGCCATACTTTTGAGCTACATCTGTAATTGTTCTTACCTTTCTGCACTTTATCTACGCTCAATCAAGTGTTCTTTCCCGAATTATTCTCTGTTCATTTCTTTTTGAACCATCCTTAAATTTCACTCAAAAAATAATAATAATAATTACAGATGCACAAATTTTTTATTTTCTGAAAAATGCAGAATTGAAAATTAAAACCAACAACACAGCAAACACCAAAGCAGCCAACATGAACTGACAAATAATAAATGACATCACACAATTTCATGGACGCGCACGCGCCATCTCGCGAAACTCAACTGCCGAATTACGAGGTACCACTGTATATGATACAAAAATTTCAGTTTTTTCATTGAATTCATTTTGTAATAAATTTTAATTTTTATCGATACAATAGAAGTATTTTTACAGTATTACTGATCTAAAAAATGGATGTGATAAATATAAACTTAACAATTAATAAAACTAAGAACGAGTTAATTTCATTCAGCTAAATACAGTACTGTACTGTAATCGTAAATATACAGTGTACATTAATCTATAACTTCGATAAAAATTTTTATTTATATTTTTCAATTTGCTTTTTTGATAAGGCTGATTATATATGAATCATTTATATAGAAAAAATAAAATACTGTAAATATTGGTTCCCTCTATCCTCAGCGTAAAGCGTGACGGTCAAAACCTTGGCTGGAGCAATTCTGCTTGCGGGTTCGCATTTTCACCGTAAGCTATTCTTTTCCCTAGATTCTTAGCGCCGTTCTCATCATTCGTTTCGATATAAAACTAAACGGACGTTAAGCTACGAAAGGTACTCGCCAAATGATGTTAACAGCCGCAGTAAATGAGGAAACAAACAAATTTCGAGGAAGAGAAAATGTTGGATCCAAGATATTTATAAGAAGAGATACGAACAAGGTTTCTATGTAAATCTGATTAAGGAGACGCGATCTAACCATAGAGAATCCCGTCATTTTGACTCGGTCAAAGTTGCCAACCATTCAACGTCACAAAATGCGTGGATTTCGTTGGTGGACGTTATCTCGACGGATTTTACCGTGGCAGAAAAGTTGAATCCATCTAAACTCTGGACGGTAGCAGTTTTTACGTCACGGTATGACGTCGTAACCGCGTCTAAGGCTCTAGATAGGGGGTATACTCATCGGCCGCCATTTTTGATCAATAGTTGCTGGACCAGGGGTGGCCTTGACCCGTTGGCCACCCCTGTTCTATACTCATTACAAAGTACTTTGATATGGTTTCTTGTTATAAAATTATAGTAATTATTTATTAACGATAGATACAAAGTAGTATATTAGACTATACATATAGAATAAATCATCACATTCTATTGATATATCCATAAATTTAAATTAAATAATAAATAAATATATATAAGCATTATTCATGACTTATTTTAATCTCTATCAAACTAAAAATGTTTAACTTTCAAGACTTGGTTACGCCAATAAAATTTATGACTCTTCAAAGCACCTCACTTTATATCAAATCCATATTTAAGTGCTTCTTATTCTACACCTTACATGATTCATGATAATTTATTATATTTATTATTTTGCATTATCTAAAATGAGTTAAATAACACAAAGAAAGTAAAACATTGTCAAAGATTAAGCAATTTCCATAATTTTCCTTTATCATACTGTATATTAGATTTTGCTATTTTAGTGTCATTCCCAAATTATGCTTGATTGCTTTTTGCTCTAGTGTAATCCTACTTCTAATTAATCATATAGTATCTTTGTTCTCTAAATTGGCTTTCTAAGATTCTGGATGTAAAATAAATACCAGCTTAAACCTGTTCTGGATGTAAAAACCTTTACAGAAAATCCTTAAGTAAGTGGATCATTTTGCAAAACTACATAAATCAAAACATACATATGCCAGAGCATATCCTATACAGAAAGTGTGTCACAAAGATGTGACATTAAAAATATAATACATAATTGTATATTAATCTATTCACTGCTTTTGATGTAGAGAGATGTCAAGAAGTGAAGCAAAAAACAATAAAAAAATGAATTAAAAAAATTCCATCACGGTTTATTAATCCAGTTTTTGCAAACTGAATTTTTGTGTGTATTTATTAAAAATATGTCTTTTTGATAGTGATTCCTAAATTTGTTAAAATTATGTACAAACAAATATTGTTTATATTTGAATGATTCAACAGAATTTGGATTTTTTTTATCTCATCCTGCCAATTTTATATAGTCTAATCTATTAAAATTATTCTGATTATAGAATTCAATAAATCATGTTTTTGAAATTTTTAGAAGAATTCGAATTTTTCATAAAATGAACTATAAAATGCTGAAAATTAAAACTATTGTAAATAATTGAAAAATATTGGTTAATTCTGTTAAAATAAAATCTAGTCTAATCTAATCCTGTTAAAATATATCTTAATCATTCATTTTTTGTTTCAATTTCACTGAAATTTATAAGAAATTGCAAAAAATGAAATGTAAACACCTGAAGCCATTTAAAGGGATATGGCAATGGCACTTTTATTGCTTTACAGCAGCCACTAGTTTCATGGGAAACTGCAGTCAAGCCTACTTTGCACATCAGTGTGAGATATTAGGTGCAGTGCTATAATAAACATCAGTAGTCCAATTAGAGGAACATAATATATATTATAGCTATTTACATACTAGATGAGAGCATTTTCACATATGTTATGATTTTTTGATATAAATAAAAAAAATTTATAAAAAGTACTGCTAAAAATTGTGTAAATGAAATAAGAATAAGTTAATAAATATGAAATATTAATAAAACTGACAATATTTCAATATTTCAATGAATTTGAATTCATGTAACATTTTTAATAATTACATGATAATTCAATAGAGGTTTTTTATAAATAATTTCTGAAAATTTCTTCATTCATTTGTCATTTTGTTTAGAGGACTTGTTGCTATCTAAAAATATCAATAATTTCATTGGATGGCTAAAATTTTATTTAAAAAAAATTGTATTTTTACGAATCTCTTATATGTAACAAAAAGATAAAAATGTAAAATTCTAAAAAAATGCTTACATTGGTAGAAAGAGAGCAAAAAATACAATAAACCCTGAAAATTTCAAAAGATTTTGATAAAAATTAAATGAAATTTCAGTTTCAATTTTTTTTAATTTTTTTTGCATATTAATTATGTTTAATTTTAAAAAATAGCTGGCAGCAAGAGTTTAAAAATAAACATTTAAACTGCATTTGTAGAGCATTCATTTGCAATCTTGGATGATCTGGATTCAATTCACAGTCCCATATCTCCATTTTTTAGGAAGAGATCCAGGTTTGTGCTTGGCTTGCTAACTAAAATCAACCTGACAAAGCACATTTACACATGGTAAATGATGAAATTAGAAGAAAATGCACTTAAGTCTGCATTTTATCTTTATCTGCTTAGATCAATATATTTTTCTAAATAATGCTGTTTTTCTCTATTTTTTAAAGGAGTTCTAATGCTTGATCATTCTAATAATAGTAATAGTGTTTTTGTCTCATTATGTTTTTAGAAAAACACGTCTAATTTATGGTCAGAAACATGCTGTATTTACATATAGATTTTTTTATTTAATACATAATCTTTTAAAATATTCTAAGAACTTTTTAAATATCTTATCTAAGATGCGAATCATTGCATCATTTGCATAAGAAATATCTTATGCAAATATTAACCTTTTGTGCTCCTCATCCTTAAAACAAAAATCCGTTTTATACTCCAAGAAATATGAAATATGATACTTAATATTCGATATTTTGCCATAACTTTTTTACTTTTTAATTTTTTGGAACGAAAAAATTGGATTTTGTTGTCCATATACTGTGTCCTGGTATCGTTTTTTAATTTTGGATTAAGGACCAAAAGAAAAAAAGAAAAAAATACGAAAGCAATTAAGCCTAATTAGCATATGTAAACAATATATAATTTTGCAAATTATTCATGATTTTGGCATCAGATAAAAAAAATGTTGATATATTTACATTCCTGATGATATTCCACATCTAATAATACCAAATACTTCATAATTCTAAAAACTTTTTCCAACTAACGAAGACAATTTATGATTGAAATTTGATCCCGCAGACCGTAATCTGATACTGGTCCTGACCTCGTAATAAACAAACAATCGTATCATCCCTCTTGCGGATGAAATACAGTATTCTACTACACAAATGTTTAAAATAATCGTTTATTTGTCTTTTTTTTTTTCTATTTTCTTAAAATAATGTCAGATAAATATTTTTTATTTTATAAGAAGTATTAGTACATATGAGAATGTCGACTTTGTTGAAAATTTTGTTATTTTAATAAATATTGCTGTAATTTGTATACGTAGCTATCATCCTGCCATCTGTATGCCAGATTTAGCACTGATTTTTGATAAATTATCGCTTTTTATATGATTTTTACTCAGATTTGTCTCAGTGCCTTTTAAAAATGGTGGATGGTGAATTATTTCTCTGTATTTAGTCATTCTAAGTCATTAATTTTTCAAAAAATAGTTAAAATAATAATAATAATAGCATTTTCAAACAAAGGGGATGGGTTGTCATGGCTCTCCCCTTAGTCAACATAATGTAACTAGCCCATAGCCTGAGGTCAACAAGTGACCTTGGATGGACGTTGTTTGACAATAATTACGCGCCCCAGGTCTACTAGTTACTTGTTTCAACTGCAGATAACACAAAAATTACAGTATTGTTTAAATTTTTGTGTTATATTTAAAATATAACTAATGTAAACAAACAATCAGCTGATTTAAAAAAACTGTTAAATATTTCTCGCCAGAATCTAGGACGCCGACTTCCGCATTGATTGTCAAGCATGGTATACGTTGCTTTGTTTCGCTCATAAATAAAAATTTATAAATTTTTAAATAAAACTAATTTATCGAATTTTGTGTGTGAAAAAGCACTAAAATAGCATTATTTACAAGGGGCCAAACTTTCCCAAATTTTAATTTACTGGATCAAGATATCTGTAAAAAAGAAGTAAAGATAAAATCTGAAGGAAATGTGGAACATGATTTTGAAGTTGGACAAATTCGGACAAACTGTTCTTGAATTTTGGGGGGTGCAAAGATCACAATTATATTAATTAATTTGGATTGGGTTCGAATTAAAGGGGTAATTAAAAATTTATTAAAATATCAACATAAAATCTAATTTTTGAGTAATACGACAGAAATATGAAAAATACGATAATATGATTTAACCAGAAATATGACAGAAATATGATTTAACCAAAAATAACGATATTATTGGGCTTTAAATTTTGTCTTGGCTGCCAAGTTATGGAGTGGAGAACGAGGCGCGCGTGTCTTGGCTACCATGGCATTGGAGCAGTAAAGGTTAAATTCTTTCAAACTATAAAATTAATTTGTTGCATTCCTTTAGGAAATTATGTATTCCAGATAGTTTAAGTGTTAAATTGATAAGTGAAGAGAAATGAAAAACAGAAAATATTTTTATAAATAATTAAGGATAAATAAATAAATTTTTTTATGCTTGAAGGCTGTGTTGATGTTAATAATTTGAATTATTTATTTCAAAAGTTGGAGAATCCAAATTCAGTAATAAAGTAATATTATCATGCAATCAAGATTTATATGTAAAAGATCAGTAATGCAATAAGTATGATTTTATTTCTGTTTAAATTCATGCCATAGCAAGTCAAAGTGATATAAAATTTACTTACAAAACCTAGCTTCTTTCATAGAAATAGCTGCTGCATGTGCACTCTGTACAAGATGACGTGCCCAAGTGGCTAAATCTCGATGAGTTTCCACCCTCATCACTCGAGATTCAATACCCTGCCTCGTTCCTAGCCGGACGGTAAAAGTTGTGATGTCAGTAATTCCTGGTACAACAACACCTTGTTGGCGTCCAATACTGCTAGAATGTACCAGTCTGAAAAATACTTTAGATATAAATATCACATGTTTCTGATTAATTTTATAAAAAATTGTAGGTCAAAATAAATAAATTTTCAAACCTTGTTTGTACCAATGGGAAACTATGTACAGGAACTGCCCAAGCTTCCTTCGTCCATGGAACTAAATCATAGAACAACAAATCTCGATCTGTTATTGCTACAAATACAGGTCTCCATTGGATGCTTCCTCCTTCATCATTGGCCTATGACACAAGTTATCGAGAAAATTATTATTATAAATATTGTTATTTTTATTATTAATATGGTACTTTATCTGGAAATTCATCTTTACCTTTTCAGCTAACCATCCCATGTGTTTCAATTCTGCATTATCTAAAACATCAATTAATAAGTTGCTAGCTTCAACTACAGCAGGTGCCATAAGACTGCTAATTGCAGAATGAACAGCATTAAACCAGGCTGAGCACTGTACACTATCTGTACATCGGAGCACACATGAATGACGACGATCTGGAGAATGAATTTCAAAGGTTCTGTTTTCAGCATCTGGAGTGGTAAAGTTTCGTGCCAAATGACACAAAAGTAGGGGCACATAACGTGTGTCTGACCGGGGAATCTTGTGTCGACCCTGAGCTGATTCCCTAGATAGAAATCCACCTTGCTGGAAGTCCCAACCAACTTCTGCTAAAACTGATGCTTTTCTAAAGTATGGTGTCACTTCTCGCAAATACTTCACTGTAAGATAAAACGACGAGACGACTTCGAGATCATAGTAGAAGGAACATAGGTGCAATATTATGTGGCGATGGCAAGTGCAGTAATTAGGGTCCCATGTGGAAGTGGGACATGCAAGGGAAAAAGGAACAAACATGCAACACATATTTAAATTTTGTTAAACAATCAACAGTTAGATTACAACAGATTGTCACTTCTTTTAAACCAAATTAAAATTTTTTATTAAAATTTAACAGATTGTAGAGATAGATTTCAATATCTTTTTTGTGGCATTATTATTTTTATATTTTGATAACATTTAAGATTTTTTTTCAACAATGATACATTTATACAATTAATTCAGTAGTCCATAGAAAAATAATTGATTGTAAAATTATTATTATTAAATTATATAAATTTTGTAAATGTTCATAAATTTATCAGAAACAATTGAAATCCTTTTTTGTTACGAAAGCCTTCAATAAAAACTACAGGTTTGCCAATTTACTCAAAAAGGACCAAAAGGTTTTATATAATTCAGAATTTATAAAAATTTGAAAAATGATTTTTGAACAAAAATTATTGAACAAAAATACTAAAACAAAAACTACCAGAGATTGTGAACTACTGTGATTTCACCTATACCATTTTATGGTGCCATATTGTTCTCTGACTGAAAGCAAGACAATGCTATATGTACAATATCATACTAATTATATGATATTTATGATCAACAAACAATACACAAAATATTATATATGATCTTTTAAGCCAACATGTAAAACAACATGTTCAGACTTATATCTTACAAATATGATAAATTTTTAATCTATATATTGCAAAAATGAAAAAATTTTTTGTGTAAATTTGGATTTACAGAAGTTGGGTATATGTAAGTCAGGGAATATATATATAAACTTTTCAAATGAATAAAGGAGAAAAAATATTATTTCCAAGTAAACGGAATATTTGATATTAAATGAAAAAGAAATTTGCCTTTCAAGAACGAGTAATATAATATATTTTTTAAAAGAAAGTAAACTGAACTTTAAAATTTTTTTAAATTTTAATAAATAAAAACAAATATAGTAAAATTTGTTATTTCATTATATTTTTGATATTTGTATAGTTTATTATGAATAGGAATATTTAGAAATCCAAATAATTCTACAATGTTAATACTTGTTACTTATTTGTTTTCCAGAAGTTCATCAAATGACAAATATTAGAATACTTTGTAAAATTTTATAAAATAAAGTTTCAAGATTAAATCAGTATAGATATATTATAAAAAGAATTCATTAGATAAATATTCATTATCAGTTATTCTCCTTCAAAAATTTATGTTTTTTAATACAGAATTTTTGAAAATTATGGAATAGATTGAAATATGTGATGTTAAATATTATAATAATTTAAATTCATTTAAATTATCTTATATATACTATGGATTATCCATTTAATTTGTCAAGTTCTCTCTTAAAAGATATAAGTTATAACAATCAAACTTGGCTATAAGTCCGTTATAGCACAAATTCACAGTGGAAAAACTTTTAGAAAACCAGAGAAGCGCTTTCAGCTTTATTAAGCTATCTTCAACTCATTAGAACTACCATATTAGAACATAAGAATTAGAACTCGTTTTGTGCTATAACGGACTTATAGTTTTTATGATAACAAGTGAAAGTATAGTTGTATAGATTCGTTTATCAAACTTGGCACAATTCTTTTTCCTGATCCAACTTAAATAGCTGGGCTATTCAATATTTTTCTAGGAAATGCATTCTAAAAAAAAAGTATTTGCTGGTAATTGAGTTCAATTATCAGTAAAAGTTCAACTGATCAATAGCAAACATAACATGTCAGATTTTTAAATCTGAAAAGTTGGCTTGCTGATAGCCTAACTAAACTGCTGTTTAATACTATATTTATTTTCATATAATCCAGACATTTTAAATTATGATTAATTATAAATATTAGCAGATGATGAGAAAAAGATTTCTTTATACAAATAGTCCTTAATTAACAATGGGGTTTAGTTTGAATCCTGAGATCATGTCTGAATAAGTAAAATTCAGAAATATTCTAAATTTATGGATTTCCCATTACCAATATATTTATTAGAACACTATACATTATTGTGATAAACTTAAACACAAATCTATAAGAAGCAGACACAAAGAAGATAATTTTGGTACATCAGACTACTGTGTATAGATTTTTACTTATACAAACTGCCTTGGCCAAACACAGAATTTACCAATTATAACTGTATATGTAGAAATAAGCTCTAATTCAAAGTGGAAAAATAATATTTTATTAAAGAAGTACTTTTGACTTCACAAAGTCATCATCAGCACTTTTTAAAAAACAATTAGAATACAATATTTTTGGAATATACCAAACATTGTATTCTAATTGTTTTTTAAAAAAGCTGATGATGACTTTGTGAAGTCAAAAGTACTTCTTTAATAAAATATTATTTTTCCACTTTGAATTAGAGCTTATTTCTACATATACAGTCATTATATAAGTGGAAGATTATATATATATACATTATTACCAATTATATTTCTATCATAAGTTGATAGTATTATAAATTGAGGACTATCTGTATATGCACAAAGAAATGTCTACTTATTTTTTGTGTATATGTTAACTTTTTTTTATAATTCCTTCTTTTATCATAAAGTCCAACATTTTATTTATTGTACTGTTTAATATAGAACTTTAATCTATCATTTTTGCAAGAAATTGACAAAGATGCTTATTCATTAAAGAAAAATCAAAATGCATATTTCCACAAAATGACACAAAGAAAATTGATCATTTTAAGAAATAAAAATATAGGATTTATTGAGAAATTAAATTCTGCTAACAAATGGTGGTTTACAAAGATCAAAAGTCAATTATCTTTTTTTATTCTCCCTATATATTATAATATAGGGAGTATAAAAAAAAGACAGTAATTTTTAAATTTAATATGTTACTAAATCCTGGTAATGAGCAAGAAGCACTGCTGAAAAATTTTTGTAAATCAAATTCTCACAAATTCAGTACTAAATCATCATTAATTTAAATTAAATGAATAAAATTGTGTTTCTGAACTAAAAAATGTTTTTTTTTGCACTGATATATATATCATCTAACTATATAAACAATTAAAAATTCTTATAATGAATATTAATTATAACATTACAGAATTATAACAATTCTTATAATGAATATTAAAATAGCAGTTTTTTAAAAATCCCTAATATAGAGGAAAAAAATTGACTATCATAAAAAGCTATGTGATAAAGTAGTCACTTACCACTTAAACGATCTAAGTTCTATTCTTCCACACTTTGAAAAAGATTTGGACCTAGCATATTATTTTTGATGAATTGTCATTTCATTAGTTGACCAAACATTATGTAGGGGTTCTGAAGTGGGAATTAGAATATAGATAGTCCTCAACTTATGACAGCCAAAAATTATTATTAAAAATTCTCTAATTCAACTTTGCCACCTATATATACAAACATATATCACATTGCTTTTGTATATGCATCACAGCATTGCCATTAAGTTATTGTGTATTATTGAAAGTCAAGCAAAGCCTTTCAACAATACACAATAATGGCTAGTTTGATTCATGCTTCTAATTTATCACAATCTTTGGCACATTAGTTGCGATAACATGCCAAAGATTCAGCAGTGTTCATATCTCTCAATGAATTTTTGTATCTTGTCATAATCCTACCATATCCAGTAAGAGAAATAATACTACTGATGAAAAATTTCTTAAATTTTGTATTTATGTATTTAATTGTGTATTTGATAATAAATAATTGATAAATGTTTATGTAAATTTATGCATTTTAACCATTTTAAGTTAAAGAAAAATCTAATTTATGAAAATATTAAAACAGAAATCAAACAAATCAAGAATTAAAAGTCCTCAACTTATAATGGAGAGGTTGCAATGGAATCCAGTCATAAGTCGAGGTCTACCTATATCCAGTTCCCACCTCAGAGCACTTCAGGTGCTGAGGTGGGAGGTCATTTTCTAGTAATCTCTGACTAGAAAATGACATATAAACTAATAAGAAAATATTTGAAATAAAAGTTGATATCTGTTGTTTAGCAATTTCAATAAAGTATTCTTTGAAAAAAAAAAAAAACAACAACAACAAAAATTCACTAAATTGTCAAAAATCAATATATGTGATATGATATGCTTGTTGAATGTTTCATCATGAATAAATTAAAAAACATAATATAAAAGAATATAAATTTAATGAAAAAATGCTATTTTATAATATTCATAGAAAGTTTTCATTACTACTTAGAAGATTCTTGTGTATTTGTTTAAATATTAAGATTTAAATTTGTTAAAAATATTTCTTTTTAATACTGATTTTCATTCATATGCCAATTATTAAGTTGCAAGATCATTTTAGATTCTGCTACAGACTGCCCAAAATCATGAAGAGGTAATCAGTAACTGTACAGAATGGAAAATAAATGAGCTGAGTTGGGATCTTTCATATATATTTTGAGATGTGGGACCTGGATTTGTTCCCAGATCCTTTGGATAGAAAGCACAAAATGCATTTTGAATTATGGAGACTGGGAATAATTTCTATTAATAGTACAATAACATGAGAAATCATATTTGGAATTACTATCAAAAATTTTGAATATATTCCCATTATAAGTACAGCAAATAAATCTATAATTGGAAATATTTCCCTTATGAAACTGAAATATTAAATATTTTTTGTGTATAACATGTAATAATAATAATATATGAATCTGCAAGTTTGTATACTTGAAATAATATGCTATGCAACATTGTTTTAAAAAATTATTAGTATTTTTTTTATATGTATATAATATTTGAAACAGATTTCTGTTTGAAATTGTTTTGTTGATTTTTAATTTTCTTTTGCATTCCACTAATTTTTATATTTACTTCAAAAGTTTTTGAAAAAATTGAAAATTTTTCTCAAATAAAAAGTTCCCTTCTTATGAATGCTTCAATTTTACAATTAAAGTTTATAACAGACAAGATTTTTAAAATATTGTAATAAACTATGGATGTATTATGGAATAAACAGATAATTTATTGTTTTATTTAATAAATTTTTTGTATCAAATCATAAATAACTAAAAAATAATTTTATATATAAAAATGAATTTATGTAAAATTTTCAGAATTTTGTCATTTCAATGGAAAAGTTCTAAGTTGGTCATCTATTTTAGGGAATGCATTGATTATAAAACCACATTTTAAAATTTTATACAAATTTTTATTATCAAATATTAATGTGATAAGAAAACTAATGCATGATTATATTATGTAAAATCCTTTTGACAATGAAATGTGTAAGTTAATAAATTCTATCATCAAACAAATGTAAAGAATGATTTCATAATATAATCTTTCTATATATATTTAATTAATTATATTAATTTTAATATATAATAATATATATACATTCTAAGATTTAACAATATAAATACATCACAAAGGGAAAGAAGAATAAACTGATAAAATCTGATTATAAAAGACAATGAAAGATTGTATAATCTACAGTAATTCATTTCTGATTAAAATCCATGCAGTTGAAACATATGTAGATGAGTGATACATTAGGAAATAAATCATTAAATGAAATTTTGAAAATTAAAATTTTTAAAGAAATTTTTTTTCAGAGGAAGAGTTTATTATGGTGGAGATATTAAAAGTTTTAAAAGACTTTCTAAATTACACATTTTGCAAAATATTATCACAATAAAAATAAATAAATTTAAAAATAAATTTAGATATTTTTCATTGTGGTTTATAACAATTTACTATATTTTCTTCATGAAATGGAATAATAATAGTAACAAAATAAGATATTTTTGTAGGATTTAAATTGTAATTTATTAAAATTGTAATGATAAAATAATACTTTTCTCTTTTTTATACCTTATTAATTTTTAAAGAAGTTGACAATTCTGTTGGCTGTTAATGTAAATTAATTTCATGCAAGAAATAAAATTAAAAATAAAAAAGTTAATAATTAGTAAATTAGTAAATGTCAGAACAGATTAAAAATTAATTATAACAAATAAAAATTAACACAAAATTAAATCTTAATTAATTTTAGGAAAGATCTATCACCATCAGACACACAATAAAAAATTTTAAAACTTTATATTTAGTAAATATTTTCATTTTGTTTCCAATTCTTTAAGTTTCAAAACTTAAAAATTATATTATCTCACTAGAAAAAGAAACATTTAAAAATTTATATATTGTATATAAATTTTTTAGATTTAGAATTAAACTGATTAAAAATAATAAATTTATCATTATCATAACATACAATCAGTGAATTGCTATAAATAACTTATCAAAATTTTAGAAACAAGATACTCTATATCTTTATCTATTATCTGAAAACTATTTTTTTAAATAATAATCTAATAAAACAGAATATATTATACAATATAATACTGATTTATGCATTAACAGAATTTGATGAATTTCTGCTATCAAGTTTACATATACTTTTATTGTTTATAATCTATTTGTAAAATTAAATTATATAATCTCTCTCTGAATGTTTGCAAATTAATCAGAGCCTCCAAGAGAAATTTTTTCAGCCAGGACAAGACTAATTTGAGGCCCCCTACACATACTTGTGACAGCCTCATATATTTTGTATTATGTATATGTATATTGTAGAATTGTGTATGAGTATTGATTAATAACTCACTAATACTGAACAGAAACACATATTTTTAAAAATATATTACAAAAAAAAAAATTGCAAAAAGAAATCATTATATACATACATAATTACATCACTAAAATACAAAAAAAGGAAAGAACCTAACAACTGTACATATATTATATAAAAATTATTTTGTGATAAAGTTGTTTTTCTGGCTTTTTTTCTTGCAAAGTTTTTAATTACAGCATCAAAATTAAGATTTTTGGCAAGATCAGCCTAAATACTGAGTCTTGTCAAGACTACTAGTTGCTCCTGTAACATGGTAGATAATTTTTTACAACCTTTAGTTTACTGAAAGAGTGCTCTGCAGGGGTGACATTGTCAGGAATTGTCAGTAGTCAGTTTGATCATAAAAAATGATATTCACAATCGACAAATTCAAATTAAGGGAAAATATTAATACATGACAGTGGGCCATCCTGTATTTATCTCATTTCTGTTTTTACAAATTAATTTTTGATTTTGTTACTAAAAAATTTTGTGAACATCACTGATATCAGACGGTCAAAAAGTAAAACCTTTTTATATTGCACCACCCCGTAAGGGGGTTGGTATCCTATTGGCATGGGCCCCAGGCCAATATCCTGGCTTGACACCCCTCTCCTAGGGACTGCAATAATACATCTAACAATTACTGCTTACTTTTTCCTATTTAATTAGAAATAAATTAACATTAGCACTATTTAGCAAATAACAATATTTCACTTGTGTAACGTTTTCAGTACACCCATCTCTGGCACATTGCAAAGTATAAAACATTTTCGAAAAATAGAATCGAATATTACAATATTGGTTCGAAAAACATAAACGAATATTAATAATAAGTATAAATATTTTACATAAAATATTTTAAACTTTAAAATAATATAATAATTAAAAATTAAGTTAATAATAATGTCTATATTTTTTATTCTAAGTGTATGTTTTTAACTACTTAACGCTATAAATTATTCATTACATATTCACATGGTTGAAAAATAAAAGTTTAGAAGACAGTATAAAATAACAAATTATATATTATTACTTTAAATTTGATTATAAATAATTTTGAAAAATAAATTTAATTATAAATAAAACCTACATAGTATATTATTGATATCTTATTTTATAAATATGGATGCAATAGAAATAAATAATGCATTACATAAATTTATATATAATAAATACCATAAAAAATAAATACTGGTAGTTCTTGATTTAAAAAGCTCCCAGATTTACAAGTTTTTTCAAATACGAAGTATCAAAAATATTGAAATTATGAAGATTAATTGCAATAAATTCCAAACATTCATAAATGGTATTTAAACTTATATACACAGCTATACAATTTAGTACAATTGGTTTTATAACAGAAACTTTGTAGTCTACTTTGAAATCAGAAAATTCAAATGGTAGCTGAGAAGCAGAAGTTGCATATCCTCTGGTTTTATCAGCATATTATATAAATAACTTTTATTCCCAGATTATGTCTAAGATTGTTCACTAAGATAGATCTGCACTAAAACTCATCTACTTATTTGTCAATAATAATGAGGAATAAATGAAATGAAAACATTTTTACATGCAAATCATGTCACATGCCTTTTCACATCTGATTCTAAAAATTTCTGGATGTTTTCACAACAGCATCATCTTTCTGTTCAATTGGCATAAAAAGCTATATTCAGACATGCAATTCAGTATACATGTACAGTACAATGGCTGAGTACACACTTAATGAAATGACTGCTATGGTCATATGTTATGGTGAGGCTGCAGCTTGAAAGACATCCCTCAGTATGAATACTTAAACCTATCATACATCAATTCCTTGTGCCATGGTCATATGTTGTGGTGAGACTGCAGCTTGAAAGACATCCCTCAGTATGAATACTTAAACCTATCATACATCAATTCCTTGAAATGTTCAACATCAGGTCACCCACAAATAGCAACTGAGGAGGCCACAACTTTCATTCTTGCATAACAATAGAGATTCCAATAATATATATGAATATCATTTAAATCTGATAATATTGAGATATAATTTTGGCAGCACAGCAGATATCCATTCACATATGATGCAATATTGGTCATTTTCAACAGATATGATTCTCTAGAACAGTGCTTCTCAAACTTTTCCACTTGGAGACCCTATTTACCCGAGAAAATATTTTCATGATCCTGGGTATAGAGGTATATAAACTAGGACGAGAAAATATTTTCGCAATCCTGGGTATAGAGGTATATAAACTAGGAAAATACGAATTAAAACATTTGCTATTTTTTGCGACCCCCAAATTTTGTTGACCCCAAAATTTTGGGGCTGCAGACCACACTTTGCAACCTCTTGTTATAGTCTCTGGGATCGCAACCCACACTTTGAGAAGCACTGCTCTAAAAGATCCGATAATGAAAATAAATTTCATTTAATCAGGTAATATTTTTGCAAGATAAAATTCCAAAATGTGTGAATATGTTAGTAATATTGTTAAAATAACAATCATTTTCAATAAATTTGAAATTATAAATTTGAATATTTAATGTTTTCAAATACAGAATCAAACAATGGAGTCATTTGAGTGATTCATTGATCTTAATTAACTTGTTTAAAAAGGTTTTTAAATTGTTCATAATAAGTAATTATTTAAAAACATTTTCTTTTCTGGAGCTTCAATTTCTATATTGTTAAGTTTTAAACAATACTTTATTAAACACACGAGACATAAGTGGAATGATTATACAGGACGAAAGCTACAGGAAGAATGTCTGATCGAAAGAGAGCTAATAGATCATGTATCCACCCCCAGGTGGTACCTCAGCCAGGTCAAAGGGGTAGATAATCCTGCATTCCATGTACTTCTCTGGCCAACTTACAACTCCATCTCTCCATTTATCCGACAATAAAGATTAGAAGTCGGCACATATATTTTGGTGTATGAATTCAGTTATTTCATTTACTATTATTTTATAATTCATAATAAAAATATGCTTCTTTTAATATGAACTGTGTAATTAATAATCCAATATTTTTTTACTAATGAAGAATTTTTACATATTTTGAAAAATTTTAAACTATTAGTGCACCTGTTAATATTATTATACTTAAAATCGAAGTGACAAATTATTATTTTATTCATCATGAAATATTGAATTAGTGCTTTTGTTTTAATAAATTATTTAGTTAACTTTTTTAATATCAGAAAAATAAAAATATAGTAGGTCCCCAACTTACACAGCTTTGATTTATGCAGTTTCAGGAGACACATAGATACAAAGTCTATTTTTATTGAATTTCCATAAAATGAAATGAAATATTCATTAAACGCTTGTTTTTTGCAAAAATATCAATTATGACCTTAAATTATCTTATCTATGCATGAAGTAACAAGTCTATTTTTATTGAATTTCCATAAAATGAAATGAAAAATTCATTAAACACTTGTTTTTTGCAAAAATATCAATTATGACCTTAAATTATCTTATCTATGCATGAAGTATGCTCATAAATTTGATTTAGTCATTCTGTTTGGTAATGCACCTATTCATATATATTGAATTTAAGCATTGTTACTTATACAATTTTTGATTTACCCATAAATTTTTTGGATGAACTAACTGTATAGTTGGGGACCTATGGTATTGCAACATATCTAGAAAAAAAATATGATCCAGTATTTTCAATTTTTGTCCAAAATTTGTATCTGTTTTAATCATCATAATTTTGATTATTTAAGAATAAGTATAGATTTTCTTATAAAATCTATAACAAAATCCATGCTTATTCCTTTACTCTATTTTAAAAAGTTGTTATTATTTAGTACAAAATAATTTTTGTGTATGAATTTTATTAATTCTACTAAGCCATCCTCAGCTTCATATATGCAGGTGTAAATTGCATTATGATTGATTGTAGAATAAAATAACTACTGTGGTATCAATAAACTTGTAATTATATTTACATAAAGATAAGATTACAAAGATATAATTAAATGATAAATCTGCAATTATAGCAATCATATGTCATAACGTTATCATATAGTTAGCATATTGTAAAATTAATTTAAGCCATTTTTTTTTAAAAGTTTGAATTCATTTGATTAACATATTTTACTAAGATCTTTAAAAAAAAACTTATGTCATAACGTTAGCATATAGTTAGCATATTGTAAAATTAATTTAAGCCATGTTTTTTTAAAAGTTTGAATTCATTTGATTAACATATTTTACTAAGATCTTTAAAAAAAATGCTTTTATTATAATTTTATAACTGTGCTATTAGAAATAATATACAATAATTGTATTAGAGTAATTTAAAAAAGAAGGCTCAGAAAAATAGCATTGATTAAAGACATTATCAATATGTAAATCTCAGTTTTTAGTTAACATTCAAAAATTTACTACTCTATGTAAAATTTCTTGAATGAACTGTATTCATATTTTCTGTTTTTTCTTTTCAGATAAATAATTGAAACAAAACATCATCATTTCTATTTTATGCATTACTAGATATATATATATATATATAGTGAAACCTCTTTATGTTGGACACATTTGGTTCCTTCAAAATGTGTTCAACTTAGAGAGTTGTCCAGCATAAAGAGATTCATAAAATTAAAATTTTTTCTAAACTCATTAAACATTAATTTTTTGTGGCAGTGCAAACCTTTATTCAAATCAAAGTGAAAACCTTTACTATTTTAAATGGAACTCAAAAATGTCATATACACACTGCAATCTGTAAATAGAGTTTGTCTCCTTTTATTTAATTTACACTTCATCCACACATTTAAATTTTTTTCTTACATCAAACAGAGTTTCAACAATCTCTCGTTCACTATTAGAAAATGCATATTGTTCAAGTTCCAGTACATATTCCAAAGCTGTTTCATGGGTAACCGGTTCTTGAAGAATTGTAGTTTCATGATTGTCCTGATCCTCTTCTGACGAAGCCTCTGTATGAATTGAGCTGGACATAATCTTTTCAATCAAATCACTGAGATGTACAATTTTCATTGTTATGATAAACAAAACTGTTGTCAAAATTTGAAAAAAAAATTCAGTTAAATTTTCATGATGATAGTTCTCAGGAAGGACACTCAGTTTGACATGTCCGGATTTACACCCGGATCATGTCGAGTCGAAGCCTCCACCGTCTCTACCACCACCCTTCTGGGAGAAGCCCAGAGAGTAAAGTCACAATGCAGTTCGTTTCGTTCTAGCCATTCTGAGGCAAAACACAACGCTCTAAATAAAAACTCCATCTATGTTAAATAAAGAACTTTTAATACTATTCAAGATAAAGTTAGAGAAAAATACAAACGTAAATTCCCGTCAGAGAAGCTTCTACAAGCAAACCAACAAACACTAAGGCATAAAATGTAGAACTCTTCAAACACCATATCAGCCGGCTTCTTACAAACATTATGGACGGATGAGAACAACCACCCTCTAGTGGCACAAGTCTTTTATACAAACAAAATTTTACATAATTATAGAGTTATGGACGGATGAGAACAATCACCCTCTAGTGGCACATGTCTTTTATACAAACAAAATTTTACATAATTATAGAAAAACATTTTTATCATAATACAATTATTTTGTTTCCACATAAATATATTAAATAAACCAAAAATATTATTTTTCTCTTGTTTCCTCTTCTCAACTTTAACTATGATAAACCAATCCTTAAACACCGCTTCCAAGTCACGTACCCTTCGTCAGACTTCAACATGGCCGCCTCCAACATCAACTCAAGGTAATTCACCTTTTTCACATTTCACACTTCCATACACCACACTTTACAAGTTCTCCTAGATCAAAGTTATTGATCTCTTACATTCCTTTCTCAATGAAATCTATAGGGAACCCAGCTTTTTAAAAACATTTCTGGATAATTAATTGTGAAACTTCTGACATGCAACATAAATTCATCTCACTGCATACAGAATAGTAAATGATCAACAACTCGCTTCTTTTGGTCTAATGTCAGTTGTTTAATTTTCTTTTACTGTTTTTAACATCACTCAAAGGAAAGCTTAATCACAGCAACAGAAGAATCAACATATAATTCTTAAAAAATGAAAAAGTAAGAAATAAACCAAACAAAAACTAGCCAATTATAGCCCAAAATATTTTTGACCATACAGTACTGTAATAAAATATTTTGCCTTGTTTCAGTTTGATTTTCTCAATGCTCAATGTTTGTATTTATAGATTACAAATTAATTTGTAATCTATTATAATTGGAAATAATGGAGCAGTGTAAAAATATGGTAGATTGTGTTTGTATTTATAGTAATAAGTAAACTGTGGATTTATGAATCATCAGCAGCTATCTGATGGCATGACTTGACTAATCAATGTTATAAGTTTCTCTTTCACAAATTCCTTTGGAAAAGATATTATAATAATCTTCTAAACCTAAATTAAATCTTATTATTATTTGTAATCTTATTAAAACCAATAATCAAAAAGTATCCATCTTATTACAAAAAATTGTTCAAGATGCAAGATAGGAAGGTATCCAGGATACAGAGGTTTGGACATACAGTATAGTAAAATATAGGCTTTTCTCCAGTTCCAGGGAAAACATAGAGAACTTGACAGGTTTTACTGTATAAAGAATTCAATCAATGATAGGTTTCCAGAAACTATTTAGATTATAAGAATAAATGGAATATTAGAAATATAGTGATCAAAATGCTTATAAACATTGAAAACTGAATCTGTTATGTATAAATATAATATAAAATCAAATGACTCATCTAAGAGTTGCAGCAAAAAGTGGGAAGATGTGCTATGGAATTTTGAGGAAGATTAAAAAATGAGAAAAAATTTGAGAAATAAAAAAAATTGCTAAGGTAGATTTTTAAAATATTATATATTTTTCATAAAAGGACAATAAGAATGAAAACAATAATAGTTTAATTAAAAAAATATATATTACAGTGGATTAATCGGAGTGGACGTTAATCCAACTTTTTATGAACTTGTACAGAGCCCAAAAAGTTTGTAAAATCAAAAGTTCTTAAATGGGAATGGCATTAACATTGAGGACTTTTGGAGGTTTGTAAAAATGTGAGTCCACTATATTATTATTTTGCATTACATTACTTTACAGAATTTCATATTCTCTATATTTATAATAAAAATTAATATAAATTATATGAAATTTAAATCTTATTATTCTTTGTAATCTTATTAAAACCAATAATCAAAAAGTATCCATCTTATTACAAAAAATTGTTCAAGATGCAAGATAGGAAGGTATCCAGGATACAGAGGTTTGGACATACAGTATAGTAAAATATAGGCTTTTCTCCAGTTCCAGGGAAAACATAGAGAACTTGACAGGTTTTACTGTATAAAGAATTCAATCAATGATAGGTTTCCAGAAACTAAGCCTTATTAGAACACTTTTGTAATCTTTTAAGACATTCTGTTATATACAATGTCAGATATATTAAAACTATCAGCTTCACTCTTTATTTCATATGTTCTAAAAAAGACATTTACCTTGAAGAAATATAAAGCTTCTTCTACGATATCTATCTCACCAGATTCTTTTGGAGCTGGACCTCTAAATTGAGTACGAATTGGCAATAGAGCCATATTTCCAATTACTTGTGGGGGATTTAGAAATTGAGAATGATATGCCGGCATTGTCAAAATAATTAGTTCTATATAATAACAAAAAAAGAGAACCAAGACACTCCCTTGCTCTTTCTAATCAGTTCTACCAATACTTCCGGTTCCTCAAGCAAAACGTCCGGTCGCTACAGTAACCACCGGGCGGTGGACCGCAGCTACAATAAAAATTCAAGCATATAATAAAATTCAAAAATTCATGATCAACATTTTTTTTAAAACAACACAATAATTAGAATTTTAACTATTGAATTTTTAAACAAAATGAGACAGAAACTTTATCAAGTGCTTTTTGGAAATTGTTCGCCAAAAAACTTTCAAGCCCTTTTTCTTAACATTTAATTTTCTCAACTGTAAAATTTCTAAAAACTAGTGGGGTGCACTTTGACAATTTTAATACCTTGTTTAGTGAGCTACAAATTGAAAATAATTGATTCAACTTCTTATGATTTCACTCAATTTATAATGTTTATTTTCAGTATAAATCAGAATTTCTTAAACATCTTCAACCATCATAACAGATTACAAAATAAAATCAAATAAATAAATATTCAACAACTCTAAAAAACAATGATGATAGTGAATTAACATAAGACGATTCTAATCCAAGTTAATTTTAGAAGAGATTTTCATCACATATTTAACAAAATACGTTTAAAATAACATAAAAAAGGCACAAAAGTTTAATAGTACGGACCGCAATGCGGCCAATTCTGGCAGGATGCCATATTTTGTATAAAGTACACGTGTTTGCTCTTGGCATTTTTCCAATGAGTTACATCCATCTGGTTGGATCAGTTAATAGCTCTTAATTCAACCGATGATTTTTACAGTTTGTAAATCGAAATTGACTCTACAAACTATTTTTTTTTCTTTTCCTTTTAACATTCCTTGTCGTAAGCGCTTACGATACACAGAACATTCAGTTCGGAAACTGAAATGTTCGAATCGTTCCACATTCTCTAATTACCCAATGGAGTGAATAAATTAAACGAGCGGTTAACTAAATTAATTTCCATTCACTTTTAAACAAAATAAATGCAAAGTACGAATCGCATAATTAAAAAAAGAAAAAGAATTTAACTGTGTTCTACATCGAATATTTTTTTTTTTAAATTAAAATAATTTAAATATATTTTAGATATAATATTCCCATTTCGTAGCAAAAATAGGTCCTTAACACGTGCAAAAGTTGGATTAACGTCCACTCCCAACGGCAGACGAAAAACATATGTCATGGGTGTTTTCGATTTTCATCCGATTACAGAGATAAAAAAACAAGATAATGACCGGTTAACAAATGTAGATAACTGAAATCGAATACATGGAATATTTTCGTTCTAAAATAAAGAATGACGACAAAAATTCCTTAAATAAAAGAAGACAGTAACTTTGTAGAACACGTACACCCAAAGGAATGAAGTTTGGTAGGGTACAACGAATCAGCAAGATAATGAATCTATCATCTATCAGCAGTTCGCTTTTTATAAAAATTGACAAATTTACTACTCTCAGAAATTAACAGTAACACGATATACTAGTATATGTAAACTATACATTCGGATTAATATCTCGTATACAGTAGGGATGTTATTGCTGATACTCTTTCGCGCAGCGGTCAGTAAATTTAATTAATAGTTTATCCCTTCGGGAGGTAAAACGGAAAATTTTGCCTCTGTAGGATGGAAAATTCTCTTGGACTAGAACAAATGAGAATTATGTTTTTGTCGCTAATCTTTGCGAAAAACAGATTAAGAATATAATGTACAGTATTTTTAATTTGCATATATGATTATTAAATGTATATTTGATGAAATGATTTTCGATTACTGAAGCATATAAAAAGATTTATACGAAAACGTCGGATTCCCAAGAAAAAAATTCATGCTTTAACACTCATAAATGCAGAAAAGATTTATGGGGCTTCTTAAAGCGTCGGGAGAGATTCAATATTCTACGGAGAAAACATTTTATACAAAGAAATAATTGCATTATTTTTGTTTGCATTTATTTATACTAAATTGATTTTTTAATATTTACACTAATAAAATAAACGGAACTCACTGTGAGAATTATGTACTTTACTACAGAAGTAGCTACATTAACAAAATTATTTAAAAAAAAACTTTGTTTAATTGAATAAAATAATTATATTTTTTTGATCAATTTAAACTTTCCTCAAATATTTCTTGTTATAATTTGGAAAAGAGGAAATGTAATAGCAGGGCCGGCGCAACATACAGTACGTTCGAGTGGAGCGTCCTCTAGGGGCGCTGGAGTATTTTGCGTTTTATTATTATTGTAATAAGACCATGGAGTTCCTAACTCTATGAATAAGACACAATTATTTTTTACACATAATTTAAATAGTGAGCGGACTGGGCTGCCGCCCGGAGTTAATTAAAATGTAAATATAGTCTATAAATTTTGCCAAAACATTATATATAGAAATGTAAGGTTTTTAAAATATTATTTTAAAAACCTTACATTTCTATATATTTATCTAACTTTTATTTTTTAAAATATTATTTTAAAAAATAAAAGTTTTATAAAGTGCGATATTTTTATGAATTTATTTTTTTAAAACTACAGTAACACGGTATACTAGTATATGTAAACTATACATTCGGATTAATATCTCGTATACAGTAGGGATGTTATTGCTGATACTCTTTCGCGCAGCGGTCAGTAAATTTAATTAATAGTTTATCCCTTCGGGAGGTAAAACGGAAAATTTTGCCTCTGTAGGATGGAAAATTCTCTTGGACTAGAACAAATGAGAATTATGTTTTTGTCGCTAATCTTTGCGAAAAACAGATTAAGAATATAATGTACAGTATTTTTAATTTGCATATATGATTATTAAATGTATATTTGATGAAATGATTTTCGATTACTGAAGCATATAAAAAGATTTATACGAAAACGTCGGATTCCCAAGAAAAAAATTCATGCTTTAACACTCATAAATGCAGAAAAGATTTATGGGGCTTCTTAAAGCGTCGGGAGAGATTCAATATTCTACGGAGAAAACATTTTATACAGAGAAATAATTGCATTATTTTTGTTTGCATTTATTTATACTAAATTGATTTTTTAATATTTACACTAATAAAATAAACGGAACTCACTGTGAGAATTATGTACTTTACTACAGAAGTAGCTACATTAACAAAATTATTTAAAAAAAAACTTTGTTTAATTGAATAAAATAATTATATTTTTTTGATCAATTTAAACTTTCCTCAAATATTTCTTGTTATAATTTGGAAAAGAGGAAATGTAATAGCAGGGCCGGCGCAACATACGTTCGAGTGGAGCGTCCTCTAGGGGTGCTGGAGTATTTTGCGTTTTATTATTATTGTAATAAGACCATGGAGTTCCTAACTCTATGAATAAGACACAATTATTTTTTACACATAATTTAAATGGTGAGCGGACTGGGCTGCCGCCCGGAGTTAATTAAAATGTAAATATAGTCTATAAATTTTGCCAAAACATTATATATAGAAATGTAAGGTTTTTAAAATATTATTTTAAAAACCTTACATTTCTATATATTTATCTAACTTTTATTTTTTAAAATATTATTTTAAAAAATAAAAGTTTTATAAAGTGCGATATTTTTATGAATTTATTTTTTTAAAACTGACGACTTGAGGGGGCGCAACAAAAATTTTCGCTCGAGGCGCTGAAAGCTCTAGAGCAGGCACTATCTAACAGTCGAAATTATTTCATTTTAATAACTTGTTCCGTTTTAAACTTGATACTTAAGTATTCACACGAAAAATAACAGTAATTAATAGAGCCAAACCATTGCAGAAATGCCTCAACGGATCGCATGACTTAAGTTCATTTATCCTTTAAAAATTGTGTTAGTTATTCAACTGGATTGATTCGGACTGATTGTTATTCAAGCATACTGTCATTTTATTTATTATTCTTTTTGTAGTTTTGTCAATAAAATTTGGTAGAGATACGGAATTTGATCGATCAAAAATAGGTTATTCAAATAAATTATTCATACTTCCACAGCGATTACTGCATATAACGCACTCGAGTAGCATTTATTTTTCTTAAAAATTTCCTTATTTCTACGTATTTTAGTTACAACAAAATTTCGCCATTATTTAACATAAGGATGGAGTATGTTGGTTTCTTTAATAACGAATTTCTCGTGCAACTTGACCTGACCATTCTCTTCAAAAACCACCTCACCTTTAAACTAAACAGAATTCTTCTTCCTACTAGATTTATTATTGGGATTATTCGTCGTTGCCGCTTCCGATCGTAAAGTTTTCTGGTCGTAAACTACGTGCAGAACTCGCTATAAACCATCTGAGCGTATAAATACGCGTAGTATATTACACTTTTTACTCTTAAATCTATCAGAGAACGGGGAAAAAATGCAAACTTTTCGCTTGGTGTGTAATCGTGCAGCAATGTATTACTCGAAGGCAAAAACCCCTTATCGATGACGTCATCGAGCATCAAACGGTAGGGATTGCAGAGGAGGAAAAAAAAGAACAGGTTCTTTCAAAAATACTGAGGCGCTAATCTCTCTGAAATATTCATCCCTTATATGGTGAAAGGAAGAAAATCCACCTTTCTCAACATTAATTGAATATAAAATTACCAGGAATTTCATTTTTAAAATCAATTGCAGAACAATAGGAAATGTGATCAAAAGTTAACAGACAATAACATTAAAACAGCTTTCAAACATTGATGACCTTCTATTATACTTCCATTTTTATGAGTGATATTTAAAAATGATGATATAAACTGATTGGCATGACTTTGGAATGATTAATGCTATAAATTTTATTCTTAAACAGGAAATTGTGACATCTGTAATGTGTGCCAAACTGAAATTTAATATGGTGTCATTGTAAAATATAAACAAAACTCTTCCATGTCAATTCTGTCAGTGATTTCTTAATTTTTAATTAGCTATTACTTCTAAAAAAATTTTTTTTTTATTCAAATATCCATTTTAATTGAAGCTTTGAATCTATTTAATAATTTGTATCTGAGTTATAAAAACAATATTAGTACTTATTAATTAAAAAATTATAATCGATATTAAAAAATAATTTATGAAAAAGATTAAATCAGACAATCTGTTTAAGATATTTTTATCAGTCATCTTTTATGTTTCTCAAGAGTCTCCAGTGACATCAACAGGAGAGGTCAAAAAGAGATTCACTTAGAAAATAAAAAAGATGTGTACTCCTCCGTTACAGAAAGACGAGTATTTAAAATGTTTCTGTATTTTTTTCATTATTGTATGCAGTTAAAGTTTGAATTTTAAAATAATCTTTCAAAGATAATTTTTTAAAAATTTAATGGTATTTAAATCATCATTTTTCTTACCAAGTCAATTTATTGTTTTAAATGAAAATGTAATTATTTTCAAGATCAAAAACAAACAGAAAAAATGAATGTAGCCTAATTTACATAGACAGAAAAAAACTTCAAACTGCAGATGAAAAATAATTTATAATATTTCTGAGAAATAAGATTTCATAAGAAAATCCAAAAAGAATTTTAATTTTTTTAAAATTGAATCCAAATTACACCTTGTCATTATGTTATGAATTACACTATTATAAAGTTGAATAATTAATATTCTACTAAAATATTTCAACATTAAAAAATAATGAAAAGCATAAATATACTTCTATATATATTTTTTAATTTTTATTATTATATTCTACTAGAGAACAGAAGAAATAATATGAATAAATATATTTATAAACACAAATATTCTCCGTCAATATAGTAAATGATTGCAGATTTAAAGTCAAATATCAATTTGTAGATTTTAATACAACACAGTCTGCTGCCACAATGCCATACCATAAAATTAAAATCAATATTTACGGCAGATGAAGCATAAAGACAGTGAATAGAAAATGACAAACTTTTACAAAATGATTTTCTATTATTCATGCTATAGAAATAAATTTTTGAAAAATAATTTCTGTAAAAAGAAATTAAATTAACTTTTTTAAGCATTTAAATCTATTTAGTTTCAATCACTATCAAAAATTTAAATTTTGAACAAAAATATTTGCTACAAATATCTTTTAAAGAAAATTAGTTTTGACAATTATATTATTGTTGATTTTATTTTTTGTAAACACTTTTAAATGATAAAAAAAAATCCATTCTTATTTCAACAAAACACCTAAACTATAATAATTTTGACCTAAACTTCAAGAATAAGCTTATTCTTGACTTCATTGCTATCTTACATAGAGAATATAAAATTTTACAGTAATTTTGGCATAAATAAGTTTACTAAAAGATTTACTAATTTGATGTAACAGAAAATAATCAAATAAATAAGCACTGCCAATTTTACATTCTTTGTCATAAAATTTTTTGTATCAGGTTGATGCATTGTTGTCTATCTGATAAATCATAACTGTTTTTTAGAGATTTTTATGAATACATGCTCTATACTTTTTATATAAGAAAATATGCAATATTCTAATACATGATAATTTGAAGAAGTTTGCCAATAAAATTTATTAAACAAATTGAAAACAAATATATTTTTATTTAGTTATGACATCAAATTGTATTTCTTATAATAGAAACTTAAAGTTGTTCAAAATACTGAAAACAATATTTTAAAATTATTTAATGATGTATTTTTTTTTGCATACCATTTCCTAAGCACAATAGAAGTCTTGTGTTGTATTATATAAATAAATTTAATTTGAGCAATTTGATTTCAGAAGCTTTATTAAAAAACTTATGATTAAGCAAATTGGAAATTTTATTAAAGAAAATGTATTTCTTATAATAGAAACTTAGTTGTTCAAAATACCGAAAACAATATTTTAAAATTATTTAATGATATATTTTTTTTTGCATATCATTTCCTAAGCACAATAGAGGTCTTGTGTTGTATTATATAAATAAATTTAATTTGAGCAATTTCATTTCAGAAGCTTTATTAAAAAACTTATGATTAAGCAAATTGGAAATTTTATTAAAGAAAAATTATTAAGGATTTTGATATTTTCTTTTAATAAAATTTATTAAAAGAATTTGAATAATTTTATGTACATGCAATTATTTTCAATGATAAACTACATAGAAGAAAATTAATATTCAAATATTAACCAGATTGTCCAACAATGTTCAGATATTTCTTATATATAATTCTCATATTTGTGGATATGGACAATCATATCACTGTTACATCAATATCACAATATCATCATCTTCGGAATCCCAGAATTATCATCTAAGAAGGTGTTGCATATTAAATGATGCCAGAATTAATCGTATAATTTATCCTGAAATTATCATCCCAAATTTTAATACTAATCTAACCTTAAATCTTTCTGACAATCAAAAGACACAGCAACATGAAATTGAAACAAATATCTGAAATATTGAAAATGTGTTTCCTCAAAATATACCAATTTTTAGTATAAATTTTTTTCTGACTGATTAGTATTTACAATGCCTATCATGAACATACTGCTGAATTTTCAAGACTTAAGATGAAAACTTATGGCTATCACAGACATTGCTTTTTATTATTATAGATTATTTATTTCTATATTATTTTGTATTTAAAGATGCAATTAAAAAATGCATATGCCAATAAATGTTTTTTAATCAGGTAATTTATTCAAATCATATTTTAGTTGTCGTATTATTTTTCAGTCCTCTTATACACAAGCATAAAAGGAAAACACAGCTCAATTGCAGGAAATGTTAAATCTCAAAAAGAAAGAATGAAATTACACTGAAAATACTGTAAAAGTGCGAGGAAAACACAGCTCAATTGCAGGAAACGTTAAATCTCAAAAAGAAAGAATGAAATTATACTGAAAATACTGTAAAAGTGCTTTCGGCTTTATTAGCCCACTTCAGTTATAGATAAATTCAAACATTTATATAGAACATTAATCTTTGTTCTAAAGAACAATTGCTTTAAAGATGGAACAAACTGACAGAATTTATCTGTAACTGAAGTGGGCTAATAAAGCCAAAAGCGCTTTTACAGTATTTTCAGTGTAATTTCATTCTTTCTTTTTGAGATTTAACATTTCCTACCATTGAGCTATGTTTTCCTCTTAGTCAATACATTTTAGCATTAGTACTCTGAACTTTACACACAAGCATATATGAAAATAATAAATGCTATGCTGAAAAACAGTGTTTCTCAACTTTTTGCAATATACAATATTTATAAACTTAATTTTTTCTGACATTGCAACTGATTATTTGTTTAAAAAATTTTATAGTTACTAGTTGTTAGGAAAAAATAATTACCTATAGACAATAAGCATTCCATTGTATTTATGATTGTGCAAACCAATAAAAAAAGCAAATATATAATACATCAATTTTTTATTCTAATATATCTCCTATTCATACATATGATGTATAAATACTTTAATATAAATGTATGGCCATAAATAAGCTAATATAAATTACATGTTTATATTATTGGTAACTTATTTATTTACCATATGCTGAATTTTAATAAAATTTAACATATGGTAAATAAAATTTAAATGAAAAGTACATGTAAAAGCAACCATTTAAGTAAGCTTTATAGATCTTATACAGTATATATATATATTAAAATATTTTAGAATATTCTTGTTTTAATTGCCTAAATCAAGAGATTTGTTTTCTGTACTCTTAAAGCTACATATACCATTAAGGAATAGTATATATTGGTTAATAATGGTATAGAAGTTACAAAAAATAAATAATTTATGATGAATTTCTTGCTGTTAAAATTGATAAAAATTCAAACAACAAAATTAGTTCTGAAGAAGAAAAAATTAAGTATAATTCTTATTTTAGGATCAAACATTTCACAAGATTTACAATTACTGTATTATATAAAGTAAATAATCTCTAGAAATAATTTGCTGATAAATTAATATTAATCAAATTATGAAGTAACATCAGTTTTTTTTCCAAAATGTATTTAAATATTTGCATACAGTAATTAATAATTGGAAACAAAATGAATTGAATGCAAATTAATAAATATTTATAAAAATTTAAATAATATTTATACTAATATAAATAACATGTTTATATTATTGGTAACTTATTTACCATATGCTGAATTTTAATAAAATTTAACATATGGTAAATAAAATTTAAATGAAAAGTACATGTAAAAGCAACCATTTAAGTAAGCTTTATAGATCTTATACAGTATATATATATATTTAAATATTTTAGAATATTCTTGTTTTAATTGCCTAAATCAAGAGATTTGTTTTCTGTACTCTTAAAGCTACATATACCATTAAGGAATAGTATATATTGGTTAATAATGGTATAGAAGTTACAAAAAATAAATAATTTATGATGAATTTCTTGCTGTTAAAATTGATAAAAATTCAAACAACAAAATTAGTTCTGAAGAAGAAAAAATTAAGTATAATTCTTATTTTAGGATCAAACATTTCACAAGATTTACAATTACTGTATTATATAAAGTAAATAATCTCTAGAAATAATTTGCTGATAAATTAATATTAATCAAATTACGAAGTAACATCAGTTTTTTTTCCAAAATGTATTTAAATATTTGCATACAGTAATTAATAATTGGAAACAAAATGAATTGAATGCAAATTAATAAATATTTATAAAAGTTTAAATAATATTTATATATATATAAAAAACTTTTGATAAGAGTAGAATTCCTGCTCATATTGAAGGAAATATCCAAATGGGATAAATATGAATATTAGCTACCCAACTGAATCAATTAGGGCTACAAATACTAACTTAAAACCACTCAATGTGAAATCTTTACCATTCTATCATCTAGAAAGCAGGGATTCTAAACTATCATCAGAATATCTATCATTCTTTAAACAGAATTAATTTTTTCAAATATAGAGAATGATATGTTTCTCAACTTCAAAATGATAAATTATAAAATTAAGATAAAATTTATTTATATTATATATATATTTATATACGTATGTTTAAGATACACTTTTTATCGCTGCTTTATATATTTCATAATAGTAAAAGTTGTTTTATAATTTCAATTGTGAATATATTGAAGGTTTCTTGAAGTTTACCAGTTTATGAATAAATTGATGATGATATATACATAACTGTAAAATATACTATAGTGTATATTCAAAATAAATTGTAATTTTTTTATAGAAAAACAATTGCACAAATTATAACTTATCACAAACTGTTAAAAGTGCACCAAAACTGATTTCAAATAGAGAATGCTGCACACCTTTTTTCCTCAGCACAGCCAACTCTCAGCAAAGCTTCTTTTTTCAAGGAATCCAATCTGGTTTATGAAATAAAGATGTTTTGAAGCAGTTGATCAGGTTACTACACTGTCTAGTCAGTTTGTCTAATATTGTGATCTTCATATTAGATCCTATAAGACGATTAAAGCTTTTGCTTAGGTTTTAACTTATTCCAAATGTCTTCAAGAAAAACACGTAATTTAGAGAGACTGTATTTATTTAGAATATTTTTATGAACAATATGTGAAGAAACGGTAAAAAAAAAACGCAATGGGTGCTTATTTTCAAACTATTATTTGTAAAAATTTATGTAGTTTAGAAACTAACTGTTTCAGCCAGAAGTAACAGTAGTACAATAGGAATTGCTGGCATATTTCATACTTTAATAATAAATAAAGGAAAGGCGCTCTTACCTTCCAGATCCACGATCTTACCGGCCCTTTTGAGGGCCCTAACGGCCTCATCGTGAGTGGCTTCCCTCAAGTCCTCTCCGTTGACAGACAAGATAGCATCTCCTACATATAATTGCTCGGTCTGATCAGCGGCCATACCTTTGAATATTTTACTGATGAGAATTGGCATTTTGTTTTCTTTTCCCCCCTTAATGCTGATTCCCAAACCGTTATTGTCTTGCTTCACAACACGGACCACACGTTTCTGATTAGTGATGCTTTCTGGAATGTCTAGAGGTTCCGTATCCGACAGTCCATTACTCGGGCCATTTGTAGATGAAGCGTCATAGCTTTCGTCTAAATTGATACATAGACAGTCTTCCTCTAAGGTAACCAGCACTTTGTACCATTGCTGTCGCGTAAACACCTCCAGCATTCCCGTACGCGAAAAACCGGGAACCGCCATTGCGATCTTAACTCTCAGCAGTACTCCAATCACGTGACTATATTCGCCTCATGTGATTTTCCATAAATTATAAATTGATTACTTTTAAACTTTTATCGTGTATTAATTTTTACTTTTTAATCATTTATAAAAATAAAATAATAAATCCTTAAGAGGAGGTCTGACAATATATGGAAACATTTTATGTAAAGAAAATAAACAAGTTTGAAAAAGATATGTACGTGTTCATTTCTCATCAGTTTACTGTAGCTTTAACAGCCAACAGAGTTAGTTTTAATTAAATCAGTAATTTATTGATCATGATCTTATTGCAAACAACTTATTGGTTGGGATAAGCAGTTTTTAAAACACAATACAGTATTGTATTTTAATATACTGTAGCTATTTATATATGTTTATCACCTATCATTGAGCCAACGTTGACAAATGATATCCTGGTGGCACATCAACCAATTTTAAATTTTATTTAAACAAAATTAGCGAATAAGGATGTGGTGGCTATCTTTAAATAAGTTTAGTGAAGTATCAGCATGTGTTCATTTTTCATCAGTTTACTGTAGCTTTAACAGCCAACAGAGTTAGTTTAAATTAAATCAGTAATTTATTGATCATGATCTTATTGCAAACAACTTATTGGTTGGGATAAAGGCTTACCATACGTCCCGGTTTAACTGGGATTGTCCCGGTTTTAGACATTGGTCCCGGCATCCCGGCCAGTTTGGTATTTTGTCCCGGTTGTTGTTTCGCGTCACGATGAGACGCGCGGGACGGTGTGGTGTGCGAGCGGCACGCGGCGTGTGTGTGCAACAGCCTCGGTTACTTGGCCGTTTCGATGACTCATATGCAGATGTGGCAATCGTTACTGCTGGCCAGGTTATTTTTGTAAGCAAATAAGCATTTTTAACTGGATTTTTGGTAGACTTTTACCCAATTTCGTTGGATCGCGCTTTGAATCGATGTAATTAAATAACCGTTGAACGGAAAATTTAAATTTAGCGTTAACAACTCCTTATATGGTGGGAAAGACGCAAAAATAAACCCGATGGAGTTATGACGTAGTTTTCGGCGCAATTCCTTTTTGAATATCAACTGCTACGTGTGATACGCTCGCCTTAAGCGATTAATTTTTTTTTGTATCACCATTGCTACAGCTCGCCGCTAAAGGGTTTTAAAATGCAGAAAAGAAATTGCAAATTTACGAATGAACTGCAAAAGGACTATCCATTTATAAAAAAGCTTTGTGGTGAGGATAGCAGAGTGAAGTGCCAGCAATGTTTTTCAGAATTTTCTATTGCACACGGTGGGCGAGCGGACATCAAGGATCACTTAAAATGTGCGAAACACAAGGCTGGTGTTACGGCGACTGCAAGCAGTTCATCTATAAAAACATTTTTTAAAAACGATCTCATTCAAGATGATTTAGTTATTGCGGCCAAAGAGGCCACATTTGCTTTTCACACAGCAATGCATGATATGAGCTTCAAAACTTCTGACTGTACGTCCAAATTGATCTCAAAATTCTT